>JAFEMH010003990.1:0-233913 GCA_022495995.1 Adenophora triphylla var. japonica
GAGTGGGTGAAATAGTAAATATTACTTGCCATTTTAGAAAATATGAAGCTTTAAATGGAACATCTGTTTTGACAAAAAGTGAAGTTATTAATAAAACGGAGGAAGTATATAGGGAAAATAAATATATTTTATTCAAAAATTGATTGGTGTTGACAGAAGGAAAGAGTATACTCCTAGAAAACCATTTTAAATCCTACTAGTGATACACCCGTGCGATGCACGGTGAGATTATTACGAAATTTAGAAATATATTTATAAACATTTGATAGGAGTACGACATAAACATTGTAAGAAATTCGGACCTTGTTGTAGTGAGAAGTGGATATATATTACATAAAAGTATTTGAGAAACGGGAGTTAAATATTATTGAATACTTCTTTGAAAACCACATTTGTAGTACAACTATCAGATGAGGATGGACGATCTTCATTAAATATCAAGACTTTTAGACCGCCGGGATTCGTAACTCTTGATAATGCGACATACAGTTGTCCATGAGAAAATACTGGCTTCTTCAAAAGTAGACCAACAACGGAGAATGACTGGCCCTGACTCTTGTTAATAGTCATAGCGTAAGAAACCATTAACGGAAATTGTCTTCTTTCAAATCGAAAAGGTATTCTTACGTCCGACGGGGTTAGAGACATTCTTGGAATGAGGACTCTTTTTCCAATGTTACGTGTAGAGAGTATCTCTCCCTCCAACACATGATTGCCAAGTCTTGTGAGTATCAGGCGTGTTCCGTTGCATAATCCCAAGGACGGATCAATATTGCGAAGCAACATTACCGGTGTTCCAACTTTCAAATTTAACGTATGATTTGGTAAACCAGAAATTGATATGCGATCATAAATTCGAAGTGTGTAAAGTTGCTCGGGAAGTCGGCATTTACGTCAGAATGTGATGCGACATCAGAACTGAAATAAATTCTGGAAGTCGAATTATTGATTGACACCATATAATCATTAACAGAGTTAACTACATCCAAAGTTGGTGCCAAAATTGCACGCTCTTCCAAATAAGCAACATCATTCCTTCCATTTAAATACTCACCATATATACTCTCAACTATACCAGAGATTGGGTCGTTGAACTCCTCAATAATAAACTTAATTGGAATATCAATAATGGCAACCCCATCATTTGGCTCACTCACCTTTCCATCCCCAATTTCAAAGAATCCAATCAAAAATTGTCTCACACCCTCCGAATTAGAACTATTATCCAACCCTTGTAACCTCATATTTTTTGATAATCTTAACACAAGGCAATTCGCCACAAATAAGAAGAATTAATAAGCATTTACAATATCGCCTACTTCCTTCGGAATAACAGCAAAATTTGCCTGAAATCCCCGCCAAAAACAATTGTTTTTCCACCAAATGGCAATGCATCCCTTCTCGGGTCAACTACTCTCATTATGTCCCTCATACTCCTATATAATGCTTCAAAACAATGTTTATTCATCATAGGTGCCTCATCCCAAATTATCAACTTTGCCTTTATAATCAACTCAACTAATGGACTACCTTATCGAATATTACACACTGAATCTTCATTTAAAGTAAATGGAATAGCAAACCGAGAATGTGCGGTTCTTCCCCCAGGAAATAACAGTGAAGCAATGCCACTTAAAGCAACATTTAGGACAATATGACCTTTTGATCTCAAAAATGCTGAAAGAGTACGCCAACATATGTTTTACCGCTCCCACCATAACCGTAGACAAAGAACATCTGTCCAAGCTCAGAAAACCACGATTCAACTTAACATCAAACACATTCTTTTGATCATCATTTAATTTACCCACCAAATCATTAAAATCATTTGCCAAACTCTCCCGATCATAGCACATTTCATCATGAATCAATCTATTTGGGTTAACCTCCAAATACTCAGGTTCAGGAAAAGGCACAGGCGTAAACTCTTGTAAACTACGACCTTGATTTTTTAATATCTTCTTAATTTCTGCGAGGGTATAGTTCTTCAACTGAGAATCACTCAAAGTTAAACCTACACAATTACACAATTACTAAATTTGTAAATAGATGACAATAAAATGTATGAGTAAATTAATTATAAATATTGAGGAAACAAACCTGGATGATGGAAGATTATCCGTTGTTTGTAAATCACATCTTCTGCTAAAAATCTCCAACACTTATCCCATACAAATTCTGGACGGCTCATGGAAGCAGATAACAAAAGGGTGCTAAATAATGTTCTTAGAGAATGAGCGGTTGAGAACTCGCTAGCTTCAACTATTCCATCAATATACTCTCTGTCATCATTCAACAAACCCAACTCATAGCAGGCATGCATCTCTAAAATTCTCCAACTGCAAATCATTCACTTTACAAAGATCACGATAACATGTCGGCCCTCGAACTTTGTTCAACAAACACCTCAAGTAATACATATCACCAGAGCCAGGCGGAACGTAAAACACTCGTCCTATAGAAAACCCTTTCTTCCTTGGAAGCCATTCTCGGATATCAGATTTCCACACAAATTTTGTAGGAAATTCGGCATGCGTTAATGTATTTGCTTCGGGATATTTTTTATTGGCTTCCATCCAACCCAAAAACATACTTTGACCTACTGAGTCTTTTTGCACAACCACTTCAATATTGTCGGTATCAGAGAAGACAATACTCTGTTGGTTAGGAAGATGAAAACTTAGACGCTCAATTGATGGATCTTTGTACTGTATCTCAAACCCAAAAATTCTCCAAGCAAATTTCGCACGAAGAAATATATCTACAATCATAATACAAACCGACTTCATCTACTAACTTCGCTGAAGTATTCTCCGTCATAGCCCGGTAGAAAGTTGCAGTCACTCGATCATTTCCTTTATTCACATACTTGAACAAATACTTTATCGCTCTAGATTGGTTGCACCACTCAACGTTTAAATGAGCCCTATACTTCAGTAACAAATAACGATTATGTGGCACAACATGTCTATTATCTAATTCAACTCCATTCTTCACAATTGTCTGCTCATCATCTCTACGCCTATAAATTGCATACCCCTCATCATCTATTTGAGTTGATTCAACAAATTTCTTCGGAAAATGCTTAGAGCAACGGCCGTCAACCATACACGGTGAATTACGCCTATATTTCCCACACGGACCATGAACCATTAATTCTGATACTTCAATGTAATATACTGGATCCTACTTCTCTTCTGGAATTTCTGCGGAAATGATTTTGTCAATTTCTTCAGCGCTACGTGTCTTTAAATTACTTGCAAGGAAAAGTAATATATGAGCGTGGGGTAGTCCTCTTTTCTGAAACTCAATCGTGTATATCACTGGAATCAAAATAGAAAACAATGTACATAAATAGAATAATAAGAAATGAACTTCAAATATAGAGAATATATAAATTTAATTATATATACAATGTTAAAGTAAAGAAGAAATAAATATACACAACAATACGAACCTGATTTAACCTCCCCGAATTTTTTTTCTTCTTCAGATCTTCAATTAGAGCATCAATTTTAACCTTAAATATCCGACATAAAATATCCGGCCTATCCTCGGGCTTCAAATCTCCGTCGCTAAGAAACCTAGTAATCTCCGGCCATTTAGGATTACATGTGAGTGTTAAAAATAAGTCTGGATATCCAACCCATCTGCAAATTGTCATTGCATCCTGATAGTTTTGGATCATATATCTTGCGCCACCAGTGAAACTCGAAGGCAATACTATTCTTTTTCCCTGCCGAGACACATCACAATCTCCTTGACACAAAGTGTCTTGTAACCCTTTATACATATCCACACGCAACTTTTTCTGATTAAGCCTTATATATGTCAAGGGAGAAGACTCAATCATCGTGTATGCATCCACAACTAACTGTTGATACAGCCTCCTTGAAAACAAAATCGTCCTAGCTTCAAAAGGCCTTCCATGCAACCTAAAGGCAAAATATTCCCTCATACTGACATTCTTCCTACGATTTGATTTCCCATTTACATCAATTAACGATATATCCTCTCTATACCCATCTTCACCATAAGGAAACAGTAATGGATACTGCAAACCTAAATATGACGGGTTTAGTTGATTAATACGATGTAGTTCTCCAATCCTTGTTTCAAGTATGATATCCCTTTCATTTCCCGAACTTTCGAAATCACCAACAACCAGAGCGGCCACTTCAGAAACCGTGGGCAAATTATAAACCCGACCATCACCATATCTTTTACCAATCAACTTCAACTTCATATCAACCACATTCTCTGAACCTAATTTCTCTTTAGCCATACGAAATGATTGTGCCAAAACATTATGAGTATCAAACATGTTTTTTAATTGCGAAACAATCTCATCACGTACTTCATCAACAGCCGCGTCAATCCTAAAAAAATTTAAATGTAAGTTATTAAGTTAACATGGAACATATATAGAATAGATAATAATGTAAGCAATACTAAAAATACTACGTGAGTATTCATAACTTTACCGGGGTAGACATAATAAAAGCAATTATTGAAGGAATAATTTTAAAATTAACGTAGAAGAAAAATATTATGTACTTACGAACCTGACAGATGCTTTACGGTTGGATATTTCGTTTTCTGTATCGTATATATACAATTGTGCAAATTTCGGCTCTCCCTCGCTTGGCAATAGGCTTCCAATTAAATGGAAATTTTGTCCATGAAGCTTAAATACAGGTGATGATCCTCCTTGATTGATACTCCTATCTACCTTTCCTCCCATCGACGTAAACGAAAACATATTGTTGTAGGAACGTATATTTTTTCTATATTGCTTACTAACTTCAGTATCATCAAACAACAAATGTTGTAACTCAACAGGAGGATCTTTCAAGAGAGGTATTTTTATTTTTCCTTGACTACAACATGAACTGTACTTTGGAGCACGAGCTTTATACCATCGGCACATTCTTTCTTCGTACCAAAAGGAAGCTCCACAAAATGTGCAATGAAATGTTGCATCACCTATATCCCAATATTCTTCATGGAAAAAAAAAATTATGTCTCAATATTTACGTCTTCACAATATATCTTCTGATAGTAATACGTGTACAACGTAAATACATATTTCATGTTTTCAAATAATAGAAAGTACGTATTACTTAGAAAACCTAAATAAAGGAAACAGTTTAATGTGAATACGAAGAAATTACGTGTACCGTTTAATGATGATGATATGGAATTCTTTTGACGTTTAGATATCTTCACCCGATGAGGACCATCCATAAACGTAAATGTACCCCCACTTTCACTTGAGACATATGGCTGTGACGATGACTCACCCTTTCTTTTCGTAAGAACATGAGTGCGCTTATAGTTCATTCTTGCTTGAGGGACTAAATGAAATAACATGTACAATAGGTAATGTTCATTTGTTAATGCACATATATGAATAATAGAAAAAGAAACGTTAAATAGTAAAATGTTTATAAGAAATTTTTGAAAAAAAACTTACGATTTGATATATCGCTAAAGAATGCGACATTAAATTAGCATTAGGAGTTGTAACATCCAGCTGATCATTTTTTGATCCTCCTACAGAAAAGAAGTAAAACAATAAGAATATATAAATTGAAATAAGAAAATACATTTTAGATTATACAAATAATATGAACTTATTGAACGAAACCAAAATTATATAACATAAAGGGACATGTAATTTTTATGGTAAAAATACATGCAAAATTAAATTTATTTATATTATAAGAAATTATTATTTTTCAATCTAGAATACACTTATCCTTCACATAAGGGAGACAAAATTATATAGAAATCATTTTGGGGTGGAGGAGTATATGTAATACTAATTAAACATAATACATAAATAAAATATAAGTACAAACCGGGCCATTAAATCATTGACTTTAAATTACATTTGGGCCACAAAAATACCATGGATGAAAATAAATATGATCCACCCATCAGTTTATTAATATCATAAATAAAGAAAAAAAAATTGACCTAACATCCTACCCTAATCAAACCCTAGCGCCGTCCTCCTCTCTTTCTTCAGCACCGCCCACGCTACTCCATTCACAATCTCTAAATCTCTCCAAAAACCTATACATCTAGAAAGCATAATCCAACATACTCAACCAAACCTCATAATTCTTACCATTTTCAACTCATCTCATCTCAAACAAAATTGAAATGATTATCACTGAGTTGACAAAGTTGAAGGAAAAAACCAGATATGAAAGTTTTCTACCACCCAAAGACGCACAAACCCTTAAATTTTTCCCCAGTTGATAAAGAAACTTTGGTCATGAATGAAAACTCTTGATTTATTCCTACAACAAAGTTGGAATCCGAAAATTCAAACATCTGAGGTATAATTTTCTTCTTAAGTAGAATTTTTTTTGCCTTTATAATAACAATATGTACTGTTCTTATCGATTTCATAGTATCATTTGACTTCCTTTCAGAAATCTCTTATTCTCTGTTAATTAAATTTAGTAAACCTACTATTTTACAAATATTTGTACTTAATATTAAATTTCTCTGTGGAATAGATATTTTAATAAGCCAAAAAAATCAAATCAGGTCACTATTTTAATTATAATGAATTGGGATTAAAAAATCTCCGCTATGAGCATTTCATTGTTTACATGATGTACTTATGTTAGACATATCTTGATCTCGTTTCTTCATATAGCCAACATCACCAAACTATTTAGTAACAACTTGTTAAGAAAATTTGTACAATTTTCCATATATGCAGTGATTAAATACTAAATACTCGACACATACATTTTTTGAATAATTAGGATACTAAACAAACTTGTGACGGTCACATATTGTTCTTAGTAACAATATTTTCTGACAGCCACAATTTGCTTCGAATTTAAAATCACAATTTCATTTAACTTTGTGTACAAAATATAACTCTACGTTGTACTCGCACATTTATTTTCAATACATAATTATAATGCCACACATTTACTACTACTATTATTCATTTCTTTTTTCCCAATACTTGCGTGTACCATTCATCAATGATGGAACGATATCAAACTCTCTCGAGATTAAAAGAAAGTTAATAAATAAGGTCCGCTACCACCTATCTTCATTTTATTGGACTCCTAAGACTTTGAAAATATAAATCAACATCCACATACATTATATCTATATCTCTACCCATATAAGTCTATAGTAATTAAATTTTATGTTTTCTACATCCTTTACAAATTAGCAATGTAAACAATTCAGAACATAATGGAAGGTTCGACCAGAAGTCAAAACAATAAAAAGACATTGACGTAAATCAACTTGTACTATAACTCTGAAGTACAAAAAAAAAAATTCTACCACATCAAGTAACTCAACTATTATGTGAATGTATTTTTATGATATGAAATAGTTGATCACTATATTAGAGAAATCAAATTAATCGCTATAGAAACAAATGAAACAATACTGACGGTAAATTATTATATCCTTTAACAGAGTACAACACTTTAAGTAGTTAAACTACGCTTAATCACCATTATTTCAATATCTTAATGTCGTCCCTTTCCATCTCGATATGCAGGTATTCACCCCAATATATTTATGTGAATGTAATTTGAATGCATCCTTTCTATTTCTTGTATAAGTCCATTTTTTTGTTTTCACGAAATGTAAGAAGTAAAAATAGAAATTGAGATTAGAGATAGAGGAATGAAAGCATATAAATCAGGGTGTAAAGTTAGAAGTATGTATTATTCAGATCAAGAACTCAAGGAATTCAAAGTTGACAACTACGCGTACGCCAAACTGCTATTAGCTCTACATTCATAATCGCACAGGTTTATCTACATTCTGTATACAAGTTTTCTTCATCATTCTGTCCAAAAGGATTTCCAAAAAACAGTAAAAAGAATTCTTGAGAAATCAAATTTTGAAATCTTGTCACACTGCTTTGAACATAAAAGAATCCGAATATGATTTGGATACCTAGCCAAAGTTATTGTGAAAGAAAATTAAGTATCCTGAATTTTTACAAATTTCCATATGTTAATAAACAGGAAAGTGAGAATAAAGATGTAAAGGAAAAACAAATTGCCAGCTACGGTGGCCAGAGCACAAAATATTAGACTTGGCTTCTCACACAGGTATATCTTATTTCTCACACAGGTTTATCTTACAAATTTCTCTTCTTTCAGAAAATTTCCTTCCCTTTGGTTATATTTGTACATAACTTAACTTTTAATCAGGGCCGGTTCTCATAATTTAGAGGCCCTGTGCAAAGTTCAAAATGAGGCCCCAAAAACACTTACAAAAAATAAAATGCAAGAAAATATGTGAATTTTTTATCATAAATTTATCAAGGGCTCCCTTTTGTGATTGATTGAAAACTTCAATTATTTTTTGCTTTTTACGTTTTTCACATCCGGAATCTTGTTTCCTAATTCTAGAACTCATATCTTAAAATTATAAAGTATGAAAAGAACGAAAGAACCCGGCAAAGAGATGAATCATGAATCTGCGACGGAGTAGTTTGAAGTCGGATTTTCTCTATTGCAGATGAAAGTGAATTTTGCTATTGTAGTTGCGAAAGAAAGTTTTGATATTCTATTGATAACTTAGAAAAGAGAATTTGTAGTTGTAAAAAAGACGCTGGAGAGGAGAAGAATACAAATGACTCATTGATGGAGCCGAACGGAGGAGGAAGACGAGGAGTCGCGTTAAATGCCGTGGACTTAATAATTAATTCTATCAAAAAATCTGTTAAGATGTATATAAAAAAGTAGATTTCTATTAAAATACTATATAATATGATTTTTAATATACTACCTAATTTGACTCAAATTATCTAATTGGATGATTTTTATTTTTTTCAAATATAATACATATATATATATATAATGGTTTTTTTTTTAAATGGTGCCCCTCAAAATTATGAGGCCCGGAGCGAACGCTCACCCCGCTCATGCTAATAGCCGGCCCTGCTTTTAATTACATAAAAATGTACTTCAAATAGTATATCTTTCTTGGAATATACTTATATCCTTTAATAAGTAGGCTATAATGAACTTATATCCTCCTTAAACCAGTTATCCCAACCGCACATAACTGTTATCCACATAAACCTAGTACGCTATAACCAATCATTGTCCACAAACACACGATTACTTCTATTACTTATTAGATATGCAGTTATGTATAACCAATCAGGACTTGACACGATGGCGAGCACCGGACACCAACACGAGAGGTCTGGGTTCGACTCCCCCCAGTGGTTAGAGTGGAAGATTATCCCTCCCTAGTATATATTAGGCGCCTCTGGGGTGGGGATTTTAAGAGAATTTTTAGAGAATTGAGGGACCTATTAGTGATTTGACTATAAAAAAAAATGGCTTGCCTCGAGGGTGGGCAAGCCTCAAAAAAAAAAAAAAAAGGAAAGTGTGAGAATGAAGATATGAAGAAAAACATATTGACAGCTACGGAGGACAGAGCACAAAACATTCTACTTCATATTTGACACAGGTATATCTTCTTTCCCAATATAAATATTAGTAATTACTCATTCCCAGAATAATGTTGAGTACACATGAGTTCAATTTTTTTCAAAACACTCCCCCTCGACTTTGGTAATGGAAACTCTGTTACCATATAGGTTACTTCTTCAATTACATATAGGTGACAGTATCATCTACATCCTGTTTCCTTTCATATTTTGGTAATTTGAGATGCCTACTAATCTGTCCGTAAACATTTTGATTAAATGAAATTACGCTGTTATAAACCTTTTTTTTTTACTTTTCATGTTTATGTAACGCGTACTACCTTGAACATTGAATTTATCATATATGGAATTTAATGGCACAAAGTTTACAATCTATGTCATTTTGTAGCTTATGTCTTCTTTCAAAAACCATCCGTCCCTTTGTTTACCTTTTTCCAGCAATTTACTTTTCATGAAATTTAAATTTACTGAAAATATTATATCTTTCTTCTGAGATCAACAAATCAAGTCATTCAGGTTGACAAATACAAAGGGCAAACTGGTATTAGCTCCACGTTCATATTTGCACAGGTATATCTACATTCTGCATACAATTTTTCTTAATTTTTCTGTCCAAAAGGCTTTTCAAAAAACCTTCAAGATTACAAATGGATAAATCAAATTTGAGATTCTAGTAAAACCGATTAGAACATAACCAAAGCACAGTCTGAGTTGGATACATAGCTAAAGAAAGTGTGAAAGAAAGTTAAATATCAAAAGTTCTGACAAATTGTCATATTTATATACAGAGGAAATTTTTAGAATGAAGATGGAAAGAAGATCTGTTTGATGCCTACGAAGGACAAGAATAAATATTCGACTTGGCTTTTCGAACAGGTAGATCTTATTTCTAAATATAAATATTATTATTTAATCAGTCCCAAAATAACAGTCAATACACATGCAATAGAAGTCTGAAATTGGAATGAAATATGCAGCATATTTGTTAGCTAGGAAATAAATAACTAAGTAGAACATGAACATGAATCTGAATCTGAAATAGAAATGGCGTAGCCTAACCCATTTTCCCTGCTCCAAATTGATTCTTCTTACTTGCTGAACTTCTACAATCTTCCATCCCACCTACATCAACTTCTCTCTTGTACTGTTTACCTCAGAAAGACTGAGCTGGGCATCCAGAAAAACATATTTTGTGAAAGAATATAGAGGTTTTGGTTAACTTAGATAAATGAGGAGAAATGAAGAGATGAAAGAGGTTTTCAAATCAATTTAATTTTTTTCAAAATACACTCTCTTTGCTTTGGTAATGGAGGCCCTGTCAGCATACATGTCACTTATTGGATTACATATAACTTACATTAGCATCTACACGTTTTTCCTTCCATAATTTGCGTAAATCGAGATGCCAACTGCATTTAAATGATGTCAATAAAAAGAAATAACTAACAATAATCTTCTGAGTTTCAAATAATCTGGTCATACACATTCTTATTAATTCAAATTACAATTTTACACATTACTGTTATTACTTTTCAACTTTATTTACCCCTTACAAAGTTGAAAAGGGAATTTCTCATATTTGAAATTAAATGGCACAAACTTTCCAAATTAATCTGTTATTTTCCAAGATTTCTCTTCTTTCGTATAAATTCCTTTCTTGTGCTTATATGTTTACATCATTTCACTTTTGCTGACATAAAAATGTACTTCAATTACTAATTCTTTGTTGAAATATATTTATATCCTTTACAAAGTATGCTATAATGAAATTATCTCCTCCTTAAACCAGTTTGCCCAAACAAACATAACTGTGATTGTCATAAACTTATTAAGCTTTAACCAATCAATGTCCACAAACACACGATGACCTACATTTTTTTGTAGATACCGTGTATCCGCCTTGAGACATATGCACATTTCAAATTCGATATTGATCTGTATTATAGAATCACATTGGCTTTACTCTTACGATGCACTTAATAAATTGCACAACACACTATGCTTAAATAGTCATGAATTGAACAACCCACTCCTGTTCTTAGGAAAGATTTGACCGATAATTTAACCCAAAAGAATCCCAACTATACACAAAAACAACTCGACAGCAAATTGAAAACGCCTTTAATTATTTCCATCCATAAATTGCACAAAATTAGAATAATAAAGTTGAGTAATTTAGGTAATTACCTAGTGACACCACGGTAAATGAGCTGCGTTTGCCGACGGCGCAAGGAGGCATTTTACTGATACGCTTTTTAGCCGTACAACCTCTCTCTTTCTTAGCTTTCTTCAGTCCTCTGTATACCATCATTTGCTCATTACTTATTGTTGCCACACCGCCTCATTCTCCTGCCGCCCCACCAACATTGAAAGCACTCCACCACACCCCAACGCCCTTCCTCAAATTCCAAATCTGTAACCCACTTCTACCTTCAATCCGACAGACTCCAACCTCGTTGATATCTTAGATCCGAGTAAACTCTCTATCTCTCTTTTAAGTCCAAGAAAAATAATTTTTTTCTCTCCTCAAATGCTCCCAAAAATCACAGACTCCATCACAGTTCCGTCCTTGTGTGTGTGCGTGTTCGTTTCTCTCTCTGTGTGTGTGTGATCGTCTTCTAACAATGAAGAAGAGGGTTGAATAGGGTAAAAATAATTTGCAAAATTTGAATTCAAATTTAGAACACGTGTCAACATTTTATTACAATCCCTAGTTTATACCTACACGTGTCTCCTTTGGCAACAAAAGTCAAAATGTACAAATTAGCATCAGCAAACTATATTACCCTTGTAGACTAAAATCTTTTCTTATTCAAATCAATAGGAAATGTCACATTTGCCCTTTAATGTTGAAATATTTACCAATTGCTTTCTTTTAGTATAGTATAGATATAGATTTTAATTAAAAATAATTTGTCGGATACGGAAATAGAAATAATGAAGAAGAAATATACTCACTATTCCATTTTTATGGTTAATTTGATTATACTTTTATTAATAATTTAAATAAAAATAATTATTTTAATAAAATTTCAAAAATTATTAATGAAAATATTATCAATTGTGATAAAATAATAATTTTTAAATTTTTATTTAGAACATTTTTTATTTAAATTATTGATTAAAGTGTACTCCCTCCGTCACACGTGAATGCAAACTTATTTCTATTTTGGTCCGTCCCACGTAAATGCAAACTGCCCAAAATGGAAACAAATTTATTATTTTATATTCACCCTACCCTACCCCACCCACTCATTCTCTCTTTTCATTTTTCATCATACAATTTATTCAACCAACCTACTATTAATTCCACTCATTCTCTCTTTTCATTTTCTACCACACATTTTCATTATCTTAATAATATTTCTTAGTTATTGTGCCCAAGAAAATGATTTACATTCATATAGGACGGAGGGAGTAATCGAGTTGATCATTACTAACCATAATAATTAATGAAATCCACCTGTCATAATATACCAACTAACTTACTATTACTAACTATTAGCGGACGAAGAAATAGTAAGTGGTTAGTTGGTATATTATGACATTGGATCTCGTTAATTAAAAAATATTATATACATTTTCAAATGAAATACATAAAATATGACAAATTTTGTAATTTGAAATAGTACAGACCTAAAAGTCTATTTTAAGATCGGGCCCACTAAAACCTGATTTAAAGCAATTGGGCTCCTAACAAATACCCCTTTTAAGGGGGGTTTTGTTTTTTTAAGTGTTAAGTGCTGAAATTTGATTCACCTCTGAAATTGACTGAATCCTTAAAAGGCAGCGTCTGAAGCCTGAATTCTGAATTAGACAAGCTGTTTGATTTTCCATTTGAAATCGTTTCTAAAATGTGTATCAAGTGCACCGCGCGATCGCACCCTTGGAGGGGGCGATCGCGCCCCGTAAGCGCTCCCTCACATCAAGACTCATCGCGCGATCGCACCCTTGGAGGGAGCGATCGCGCCCTCACTTTCAGATAGGGATGGCCAAACCGATTTCGGGCCCGATTTCGGTTCGAAAACCGCCGGTTCCGATTTGGCAAAAGGGTGATCCTTAACCGGCCCGGCCTAATCACGGTTCCAGTTACTCTGGTTCCGGTTTTCTCCCTGGTTTGCTTCGGTTTCGGACTTTTCCGGTCCGGTTTCGGTCAATAATGAATAAAGAAGCTAAAAATTATTGAAAAACAAGGAATTTTCGTCCGGTTCACGGTTCCGGTTCCGATCCGGTTCACCATTTATGTGACCCTTAACTGGCCCTTATCCAAACCGGTTCCGATTAGCCCGATTCCGGTTTTCGTGACGGTTCATGGCGGTTTCGGGCTTTTCCGATCCGGTTTCGATCCGGTTTTACGGTTCCGATCCGATTTGGCCATCCCTACTTTCAGAGGCACTTAGTGATAATTTCGTTGCTTAAAATTAAGAGGCAATTAAAAGTCTTTCAAGTCTGAACCGAAAAAAAAAAAACACACTTATTTTCTTAATATATGATTGAATAAGTGTTAAGAGGCAATTAAGAGGTGAAATCAGAAAAACAAACGCAGCCTAAGCCAATCCCGTAAACTGAAAAAAAAAAAAAACACCTAGTAGTTTGAATTCTCTCATTAATAACATTGTTTCTATTTTGTATTTTGATTTTCTCTCCATTTGTAAGAACTTTGAATTTTCCTTATTTGTTGGGGTTTTTTGTTTTCCCTTATTTGTTGGAGGCTTTTGTTGATTTGGTTGATTCTTCTACGAACAACAATGTATCGAATTTTTGTTTGAAATGAAGGAAGTCTCGCAATAGTGTGGTCATGAAGGCTAGGGGTGTTCACGGTCCGGATTGGTCCGGATTTTATCAAAATTTCAAAAAAATAAAAAACAGGACCGGACTAATTGTTCGATTCTGCCTAAATTCAGGACCAGGACCAGACCATTACATTACAGGACTGGTCACATTGGTCCGGTTCCAATGGTTCGGTCCATGTCCGGTTCCATCGGTTCCACAAGTTACACTACTATATATTTTTTCTAAAGATAAAGCATGCAACAACTATTTTTTTCATGAAATCAAAATATAGGACGATTACATAAACAAAGTTCAAACAAAAATATTCAGACATACAGCAAATTAACTGAAATAGAGGAACAAAAGAGAAAAACATAAACATGATTTAGACCCTAATAACTAAATTCAGATGCAAAATTGTAAGAAAATTGAAAATATGAGTAGATTGGAGATAGAGACTGGAAAAATAACATCAAAATCTCATTAAATCATTACCTTTTATTAGAGATTTGAGAGAAAAAATAACAGAGTAATGATGTTCTGCAATCTCGCACGAAAAAACAGATCTGTGTCGTAGATTAATTACTTCCGTTACAGCTGCGCCGTCGGTAGAGATCGATGGTGGTGCCGTGGTTGGACAGCTGAGTCGAAATCAGGGCGTCGCCATGAAAAATCAATTTGATTTCTAGGGTTGAGAATTGAGATGAGAGAAAGACGAGAGAGAGAGGGATAGAAAACCAAACGGCGGAAATGAAAGAGATATGATAGGGTTAGGGTTTTTGTAAACTTGTAATGTCGCTAGATGGATAAGGTCACAGCGAATTTTTTTTTATGGTAATTAGGAATTTGAAATTATGAATAAATAAATATATATATATATATATATATATATATATATATATATACATACATATATATATATACATATATATGTATATATATATATATATTACATATATATATATATACATATATATATATATATATATATATATATATATATATATATATATATATATATATATATATATATATATATATATATATATATATATATATATATATATATATATATATATATATATATACTCCCTCCGTCCAAGTACATACTTCACGGTTACTGTTACTGTTCACGCGTGGATTAAGAAAAAAATAATGATATAATGTTGTGAGTGTAAAAGTAAAATAGGAGAGAGAATGAGTGGAGGGAATAGTAAATTATAATGGTGTTGTGAGTATTAAAATAATGTAGGAGACAAAGTGTGAAGTATATAATTGGATGCCCAAAATAGAAAGTGTGAAGTATGTAACTCGATTTGGACGGAGGGAGTATATATATATATATATATATATATATATATATATATATATATATATATATATATATATATATATATATATATATATATATATATATATATATATATTATACATAATATATACATAATCGGTCCCGTATAAATTTGGGACCAGAACCAAACCAATTCTATTGAATTGGTCCGGTTCTATCGATCCGGTCCGTCGATTTTTTTGTTCAGCCCTAATGAAAGCAGTCTATGATGGAGTGATTTTTAATGAGAGATGTTTAACTAAACTATGCAGCCTCCATCGAATATATCGAGTTGTGCTTCGTGTTCATAATAATTTTTCGGTATGCTTAGTTGATCGTCGAGTCAATGTTTTGGCCAGTGGTATTTCTTGGGTTTCTTTTACGTTTGTAAGCCTCACTTTTTGGGTTGAGCATTCGGTGTTTATAAATAGTCAACTCCTTATTATTTGTATTGGTTAATAAAATATGTTTTTTTGTTTTTTGTTTGTTTCAAAAAAAAATAATACCCTTTCGTTTTTTTCGAAGTTCAACTTTGATTAACGATCGAAAATTAAGAAATCAATAATGATTGATAAAAAAAAAGTTAAATTTACTATTAATCAACAATATTTAAAAAAAAAAATTGATCATTGATTTCGATCAAGATAGAAAAAATATTAATAGTGACTTAGTGAGGATTTGTGAGTGCATTGTTGCATGAAAAGTGGGAGTATAAATGACAAGAATGGTGACTCAGTTGTAATAGTTAATACTAGCGCTCTATAATGTTTATGATTCGATCTTTCTTCTTGTCTCTTTGAGACATAGTAAAAAAAAATGTTATCACGACTTTGATTTCATGAACAAGTTAACGCTTAAAAGTTAATAAGACGTGTATGACACACATGTAAACAAATTGCAATATAAATTATATAATAAGAAAGGGCTAACTTTCTTTTTTCATTGAGCTCCTTAGTCTATGTAATTGGACAGTACAACAATGTTTCTTTATAATCGAGAGCGTTAAATTATTCATTATTAGGATTTAAGATTGTTTTTTTTAAGAATGATATAAGATCGTTAAATAATGCTATTGGACGGCATAATAATTGTCGAATCCTTTTTCACCAACCCACCAGTAAAACACACACACTTATTACGTATTAGGAAATTTGACCCGAAGTTTATTTTGATAGAAATCACTTCCCGTCAAGTTCACTTATATGTGATATAATATTGTATAGGAGTATGTAATACAACACGGTGAAAGAATTTCTCGAATGTAATAATACTTTTCTAAAACTTTTCGGCCACTCTCTCCACCTACGTATTAACTAGCCTTTCTGAAGAAGAAAAAAACACTCATATTGTGTCAATTGTCAAGCTGAAACTAATTTCTTTGGTAGTATGTGATGCTACACTACACCGAAAAACGGGTTGCATAGGAACTGATCGGGATAGCAACGATGACCGATTCGGATGAACACGTTCTTCGAGGTCCGAAATAATGGTGGGACCTACAATACAAAACACCGTTAGGAGTGCGGGATCTTTCCCCCAAAACCCTCCGGCGTGAGAATAATTAATCTCGCTCATAACATATATTGATATAATATTAACATTTCTAGAGAGAGAGAGAGAAGAGAGAAAGCTTAAACTTGGAACATACCTCTATAAATGGCAATGGAGGGAGTATATATAAGATCATAGTGACATCATCATTATCATCTTTATCTTTAATGACACGTGTCACGCATGCAACGGGGGTCACTTGTACATGTCACGCATACGATGGGGGAAATTTAACAAAAGATTTCCTTTGGATAAGTCAAGGCCAGAAACTTGACATGTGGCATGCTCCCTACTTGGAGACATCAACTTGCTGCGAGAATCAACATCAGACATACGGGAATATAAGCGGGAATATCATACATGCGAGAATATCATCATAGGCGAGAATATCAGCATACATGCGAGAATATCAGCCAGAATCATAACTATAAACATGACTAGATCAATCATACGAGAACCAAATTTTGACGAGATCCTCACGACATACGGGCCCATATAGACCATATTTGAACTTGGGTCGGGTAAATATTTATCGGGCATAATATTTTGTTATGGCACATCAGTATGGCCAATCTAGTATCAGTTATAAAATAAACAATATAATATTGAATTACAATAAAAATAAAGAAATTAAAATTGCATAATCAAAAAGTAACTTGGACAAGGTTACGATCAGATCGAATAGAAGAGTGTGATGACAGTGTTTTAAGACAAAAATTTGTTCCCGCTTCTGCAATAGTTTTGAAAGTCTGAATTGAGGATACAACTATTTGAAATAAGTTTTTTCAGAAAAACTTTTCTCTAACGAATGTACAAAATGCTTTGAGAGAGAGAGAGAATGGAGGAAGTAGATGAAACTTTTTGTGTTTTTTATACACAATCTGATCATGTCCTGCTTTTATACAGGGAAGTCAACACCTTTTCAAATTTGATTTGAACCAACATAACTATTCAACTATTCAAGCGTAACTGTGTGAGCAAATAAAACTGTCTGAAAATTATATATTTATAAATATTCATCTATCGAAATTCAATAGAAATTTCCGTCAATGAAACCGTGTGTTTTTAGGGAACATATTTATGTTTCCTTATTTAATTTGTCTTCTATTATGGTAAGAAGATTTTGGATCTTTCATGGAGATTTATAAGTATATTATTTTGACTAGGAATTGTAAATATGGTAAATATATTTTATTTATGTACATAGTTTTATATTAGGACTAACCTACTAATATTTGATTTCCTTGTGAGTGTGATTATGTTTATACAGGAAAAGGATTCTCACAATGGAAGAAGTCGATTGCATGAAGATCTTCTCCAAGGTGCATTATAAATACAAGGCATTCAGCACAAAGAGAAGCTACGGTTTTAGAGAGAAAAACATACATACTTCATAGCATACGACTTTGTTGTGTTTAGGTTGTGAGCTTACATCCGTAACTCACATCTAGGTTTTTATAAAGTTCTCTTGTTTTACTTCTGATTGAATAAGTCCTACTTGGGAAAGGGGAGTTGTTCATATCATAGAAGGTGATTAGAACTTGTTTAGTATTTTCATATTTTAGTTTTTCACTTATTTGTTTTTGTAAGAAACAAAAGTTTTTATAGTGAAAGGTTTTTGGGCGTAAGCCTAGTTTGCTGATCACACAGATCAGTAAGCGTATATAACTCTTGAGTTATTGCATTTTATTTTCTTTTAATTGTTTTATTCCGCTGCATTATCTGTGGATGTGTGGACAGTTGTGAGACACATCTGTACTCACATCCTTTGCCTATTGCGTGATCCAAGTTTCCTAGCTACACGAAACTTTCAATTGGTATCGTGAGCCAACTCTCGAAATATTACCGAGTGTTGATCCGCAAAGTGTAGTCTTTATGGAATGCCAAAATCACCAAAATAGGCCTCCTGTCTTGGATGGCACAAATTATTCTCTTTGGAAGTCTAAGATGCGAAATTACATCAAAAGTATTGATGAAAGAGCTTGGATGTGCATTCTTGTTGCATGGCAACCTCCTACTGTGGAGAAAAAGCCATCTTCTGGTGTTGGTGAGTCCTTTTTTGAAAGAAAACCTGAAGAACAATGGACTCTTGATGAAATACAAGCTACAAATTATAATTCAAAAGCCATGGGTGCTATTTCCACCATGTTTCGGGAATATGTACAAGCTTATAACAAATGAGAGTATAGCCAAACTGCTTGGGATATTTTGCAAACTCAATGTGAGGGAGCACCAAGTGTGAAGGCTACCAGCTTAGAATTTTAATGGATAGGTTTGAGTTACTTCGAATGGAAGAAACCGAGGATATTGTGTCATATGCTTTGCTAAGATTCATGAGATTTCAAATGAATGCACAAGTCTAGGAGAATCTATCTCCAATGCAAGACTTGTTAGTAAAATTCTAAGAACCTTGCACGAGAGGTTTAACATTAAAGTAGCCGTGATTGAAGAAACAAAGGACACAAACACCGTAGGTCTTGACACTATCATAGGAATCTTGACCGTATTTGAGCTTAATCTTGAGGCTCGAAGAAGAACAAAACACACAGCCTTGCCCTTAAAAGTGCCGCCGCTCTACCAAAAGAGCTTGTGGAATTATCCTCTGAAATTGACAAGTCTAATCTTGAAGATGAGGATGTAGCTTTTATTTCAAAGAAATTCAGTTCTATATCAAAATAGAAGGATAAGCAAATTCCCCAATAGACCTACTTCCAAGATCGCCGAAAAGCCAAAACCTAGCACCGACACTGGATTCAAGAAACCAAGTTTTGAAAATAAATCATCTCGAATACGTCCAATGTAGGGCATGTCGTGGCTTTGGTCATTATGCCAATGAGTGTGCTAACACACTTAAAAAGAAGGGAATGAGCTTAACTGCTACCCTTAGTGACAAGTGAGGATGAGGAAGAAGAAGTGGCTAATATGTACGTATTAAATTGCCATTCTGTGTTTAATGCCTTTTCCGCAGATATAGAAGAATATACTCCCTGAAAATCCCTTGGATGTGGGCTCGGTTGTGTACACATCTCGGTGTCACATCTGAATCGGTGCCGATCTGTTTCTCTGTAAAAGGAGAATCAAATGATGAAGATGAAGAAAGAGACATTCCCTATGAGGAACTCTTTGCCACATACAAGGATCTCGCATACGATTGGATGAAAAGATTGGACAAAATTGAGGTACTTGTTAAGGTAAACAAATCTCTTTCCGATAAATTGGTCGCTTGTGAAGATGAAAAGCCGTACTTTCAAAAGAAAATAATGCTCAAAAAGATACCATTGCAAGACTTGAAGTCCTTGTGACCAAAAGAGAAGTTGACCTTGAAAAATTCAAGAATGAATGTGAAAAAGCCGATAATACTTTTACTAAGTTAAACAAAAGTAAAATGAAAATGGAAGAAGCTTTTTCTATGGGTCAACGTGACAAAATTGGTATAGGTTTTGAAAATAATTTTGTAAAGGAGGGACGTGAGGCTTCTACCTCTAAAAGTATGAAAAAACAAGCTTTTAAAGAAAAAGTCATTCTGAGTGAGAAGAGACCAAGGAAGAGGCATTACATTTGCCATTACTGCCTAGCTCCTGGTCACATTAGGCCCTTCTGTTACAAACTCAAGGCCGATAAAAATCTGGTAATTTCAAACAGCCTCGATGTGTGAGAAGATGTATGCACATCCTAACACACATCCAGTCAATCCGAGACCTCTGCAACCCAAAAAGAAAACTGTTAAACAAAGGTGGCCAAACCAATTACCACCCGCAATGTTGTCTACTCTTCCCTCAAGAGTACCGTCTCCGGCTCTTGGTATTTTGATAGTGGGTGCTCTAGGCACATGACTGGAAACCAAGCAGTCCTTCTTGATTATGAAGTGATAAATGGAGGGAAAGTAAATTTTGGTGGAGGTGCTCAAGGAAAAATTGTTGGGAAAGGAACCCTGGATGTTAAGGGTCTCCCAAAATTGCACAATGTGTACCATGTGGAAGGCTTGAAAGCCAACCTAATAAGCATCAGTCAACTGTGTGATGATGACCTATTTGTGAAATTTGATAAGCACTTGTGTGAAGTGTTTGATAAGGATAATAAATGTGTGTTTACTGGTCCTAGATCTGCTGATAATTGTTACCAATTTGGTGACAATCTTTCTTGCCTAAGCTCAAAAGCTAATGATGTCAATCTGTGGCACCAAAAATTAGGGCATGCTAGCTGTAGAACTCTGGAAGAACTTCAAAGTTTTGAAGCCATTAAAGACCTCCCTAAACTGAACTTCAAGAACCCTGATGTCTGTGGTTCATGTCAAAAGGGAAAACAAACAAAAGCATCACATAAAAAAGTCCAACAATGCTCCACAACTAGATGTTTGGAGATGATTCACACTGATTTAATGGGACCTATTGAAGTAGAAAGCTTTGGTAGGAAAAAGTATGCCTTTGTGTGTGTTGATGATTATTCTAGGTACACTTGGGTAATGTTCTTAAGAGAAAAGTCAGAAACAATTGGAGAATTCAAGAATTGGTACAAAAGAGTTAGAAACCTTTATGGTCTTAAGACTGTGAGGATTAGGTCTGACCATGGCACTGAATATGAGAATCAAATGTTCACCAATTTTTGCAATTCTAAGGGAATCACTCATGAGTTTTCTGCACCAATCACCCCACAGCAAAATGGAATTGCTGAAAGAAAGAATAGAACCTTGCAAGAAATGGCTAGGGTCATGCTAAGTTCAAAGAACTTGTCCAAGAAGTTTTGGGCAGAAGCTTTAAACACTGCTTGCCACATTGGCAATAGGGTGTTCCTAAGGATTGGTAGCACTGTCACTCCATATCAAATCCTCCTTGGAAAGAAACCAACTGTGAAATATTTCCATGTGTTTGGATGTATTTGTTACATTCTCAATGATAGAGAATACCTGTCCAAGTTTGATTCAAAGAGTGACAAAGCAATTTTCATTGGTTATTCCACTAATAGTAGAGCTTACAGAGTTTTTAATCTTAAAACTAAGACCATTATGGAATCTGCTAATGTTAAATTTGATGACTCACTTGATCTTAACCTCAAGACTGCTGAGGATGACATTTCAGGTTGCTTATTGGACTGGAAGAATGAAGAAACAGGTGCTGAAAAAGCAAAAGAAACTTCCAGTGCTGTTAAAAATGATGAACCTGACAAGGATGTAACCAAGGATGTGGACACATCTGCCTCCACATCTGAACCCACATTCGCACCCACATCCACTCAAACTCCCGTAACCGAGGACAGCTTCCCGATTCTGATCAGGATGATGCTCCAGAAGGTATTGTGAATGGGTGTGTGGATAGGTCAAAGGATATTCCTTCTAAAATCCAGAAAAACCACCCCACTTCACAAGTTGTGGGAGATGTGCATGCTCAAGTGAGAACTAGACAAAAGGACAAAGTTGATTATAGAAAAATGGCTGGTTTGTGGAGTTGCTCCTCAGCATACTCCCAGGTAAGTTTCTGTTGTTTTGTTTCAAAAATTGAACCTAAGAATGTTGCTGAAGCATTGAAAGATGCTGACTGGATTATGGCTATGCAAGATGAATTAATATAATTTGAAAAGAATGAGGTATGGACTCTTGTTCCTAGACCCTCACATAGTAATGTCATAGGAACCAAATGGATTTTCAAGAACAAAACTGATGAGCAAGGTGTGATAACTAGAAATAAAGCTAGGTTAGTTGCTCAAGGTTATACTCAAATTGAGGGAATTGATTTTGAGAAGACATTTTCTCCTGTTGTAAGAATTGAGTCCATTAGGCTTTTGTTAGGCATTGCTTGTTACCTCAAGATTACTCTTCATCAAATGGATGTCAAGAGTGCCTTTTTAAATGGGATATTAAATGAGGAAGCCTATGTTGAACAACCTAAAGGCTTTGTGGACTCCAAATATCCTAATCATGTGTATAAACTGAAGAAAGCTCTGTATGGGCTAAAGCAAGCCCCTAGAGCTTGGTATGGTAGGTTGACTGACCATTTGCTTCAACTAGGATTCAAGAGAGGTGAGGTTGACAAAACCTTGTTTGTGAGGAGAAATAAGAAGGAGATTCTTGTGGCACAAATCTATGTAGATGACATTGTGTTTGGATCAAATTCTGATCCAATGCTAGCTGAATTTGTGGATAGCATGACTTCCACATTTGAGATGAGTATGGTAGGTGAGTTGAACTTTTTCTTAGGCTTACAGATTAAGCAATTCAAAGATGGTATGTTCATTTCACAGGCTAAGTATGCCAAGAATCTTGTGAAAAAGTTTGAGCTTGAACACTCTTCACATCAAAGAACCCCAATGGGATCTTCCCAAAAACTAAGTCATGATTCTCGATGGTGAGAGTGTTGATCAAACCCTTTATAGAAGCATGATATGAAGTTTGCTTTACCTCACCGCAAGTAGACCCGACATTATGTTCGGTGTATGTCTCGTGCTAGATACCAAGCCAACCCTAAAGTGTCCCATCTTAAAGCATTGAAAAGAATCATTAGGTATGTGAGTGGGACCGTGAACCTAGGTCTCGCATTACTCTAAAGAAACAAACACCAATTTGGTTAGGTACACCGATTCGATTGGGCCGGAAATAGTGATGATAGAAAGAGTACCACCGGTGGATGTTTCTACCTAGGTAATAACCTTGTGTCTTGGTATAGTAGGAAGCAAAATTGTGTGTCCTTGTCCACCGCCGAGGCCGAATATGTTGCCCTTGGGAGTTGCTGCACACAATTACTTTGGATGAATCAAATGCTAAAAGATTATGGATTGAATAGCAAAATTTTGACTGCTTTTTGTGATAACAAAAGTGCCTTGGACATATCTAAAAATCCTGTTCAACATTCTAGAACAAAGCACATTGATATTAGACATCATTTCATTAGAGATCTTGTAGAGCAAAAACCGTGTGTCCGGGAATTTGTTGGGACTGAAAATCAATTGGCTGATATATTTACAAAGGCATTAGATTTGGAGAGATTTTCCTCCTTGAGGAAGTCTCTTGGCTTGTGTGATATCTAAGGTTGTGAGACCAGATGTGTCTCACATCCTCTAACACATCTGTAGATTAGTTTAACTGAAAAAAAAAAAAAATCATAAAAAGAAAAATCCAAAAATATCATGCATTAGCACGAAATTTCTCAGTGTGGTCACTTGTGAGTCTTCACCTTTGACATTATTTTTGATCACTTAATTGTGAGTATTTCCTGTCCATGTAATCTTTTGATTACTTGGTATAACCTTCCTAGGTATCTCACAGTGGGTGCTAAAAGAAAAAAAAAATAATATATATATTTGTGTGAGAAACAGCTGCTTCACCCTTAGTATGAAGCCATACCATTGTGATCAAGTGATTTTCATAAGAAAACTTGAAGTCAAACTTGATAAGATCATTGGGAAAAAGGGCTATCTTTGGGATCAAGTAAAGTGAAAGCTACTCACATTGCAAAAATCCACATCAAAAAATTGGTGGATGCATCCTAGAGGCTGTGCAGATTGGATTATTGCTCATTGACTTTTTGTGATCTAAATGTGTCCCATTTGTGACTCACATCCTATGCCACATCCATAAGCTGAGAATATTTCCTTCACCTGTGTGTTTGCATCATGCTAGGCATATTGCATTTTTAGGACATATAGGAGCTTTGTAAATATGCTAGATAATTAATTTTCTTTCCTAATTCACTCCTTGATTATATAGGTTTTTGATCTCCAATATCTTTCATGAAAAGAAAAGGTGTGTATCAATCCTTGTTTGAAAAGGTTGAAAAATTCTTTTGGGATTCTGTTTTAAATAAAGATATGCCGAAGTAAGTTTTGTTTTCATAAAAATCTTACAAAATCTTGATTTATTTTAATTCCTTATTTTCTTGGAAGGTGCTTGTGTGTTGTAACCTCAAAGGTTTTCTAGCCGTTGGAGGACTCCTAAGGATTTTGTAGTATGTTAAACCTTTTTGAAGAAGGATTCCTAATTCTATTTGGAAAGGGGGAGCTGTGAGTATTTAATATACCTCACATCCGTCTCATCCCCCATAAACTTTGACAAAACCCTTTGTTCTTCCTACTCTTTGCACACAATCTCACACACTTTGCATTAATTTCTCTTTGCACTGTTCAACCAACCCAAATCACTCTGTTAAATGGCCGAGCATTCGAACATTAGAGAAGAAGATGTTCTTGACATTGTTCCGATTTCAATAGCCAAAAGAGAGGATTCCATACTCCTAAACCCTGTAATCTCAAAGTTTCTTGCGGATTTCTCCTCTCCATCACCCTCGTCTGATCCAACAATGGAAGCTTCTTCTCCCAAATCTCCGTCATTGGAATCCGTGACTGTTTCAACCGATGAAAACCCTAAAGCTCCATCCTCTCCGGTGATACCACCATCGGATGTCGCTCCTGTCGCCATCGCTGAAGAACCATCTTCAACTAAGAAGAGGAAGTTGTCTCAAGTAAAACCCCCAAAGTCTGCTACAACTCCTGTGCCCCAGCGTGCTCTTCGTCGATCTGGTAGGGTTCGCAAGCTGTCAGAGTCTGACAAAGCCAAGAACCTAACGAAACCTGGCGGAAAATCTTCAACTGCTATTGTTCTTGAAGAAGAAGAAGAAGATGAGGTAATAGTTCCTCTTGTCAGGACTAGGGCTAAATCGTCTATTCCCCCTTTCTCTGTTAGTGGTCCTGCTATTACCCCTTCTGTGGTTGTTCCCCTTGTTGAATCAGTTATTCCTGTTGATACTCCCCATGTTGAACCTTTGATCCCCGTTGAGGCTGTTCCCACGCAGTCTGCAGAGCCAATTGCTCCTATTTCTCCCATAATTTCATCTCGATCCCATTATCCCCACTATTGTTTCACCTTCTAAGGATAATTTGTCTCAAGCTCCCCGTTGTCGAGCCCTCCGATCCTCGGGGTCTCTAGTCCTGTTGAGGACTTTATATCCTTTAGTGATGAAGAGCCCTTAGCTAAAATCTTAATGGATTTAAAGGGTAAGAAAAAGATGGCTGCAACTGACTTAGAGCCTTTTGATGATGAAACTGACTCAAGTTCAGATGATGATGATACTGCCTCGGATGAGAACTACAAGCTAGGAAGAGAAGAACTTGATCAGGAAAAAGAAGACCAAGAGTTAGACTCCTCTGCTGCTGATGACACAGAGATAGAATCCATCCAAGTCCCATTCCCTTCAAAGGATGTGTCTGAGGATGTGCCCACATCCAGACGCACATCTACAAGGAAGAAAGTTGAAAAGGGTATGTCTTCTTCTGTTTCTGTTATCTCTACCCCTAAACCCTTTTCCAAAAAGTTTTTAACCAAAAAGGCATCTGATAGGTTTGCCTTAATTTCTTTCAAAGCCTTTGTTATAGAGATGAAAAGGGATAGGGAAACCTTTAATAAGCTTGGGATGGACAAATTCTTTGAGGAAAGAGGATTATTCTTGACTGTGGACCATCCCCTTCCCTTCTACCCCAAATTGGTTTATGAGTTCTATGCAAATCTGCCTAAGGGATTAGATAAAACTTATCCTCATTCTCCTGGTGTTTATGTTAGAGGAGTATTTGTTCCTTTTACCCCTTATATCATCAATGATTTTCTTGGGTTGTATGATCATTTGGATGATGTGGTTTCTATTGAGGATGATGAACTTGTGTCTGCCATTACTCATGGCAAATTATCCTCTTGGCCTGTGAAGCCTAAAGACTTAGGAAGTGGATCTTTATCTTCCCTTTACTGTTTTCTTCACTCCATTCTTGTTGCCAATCTTTGCCCCTCCAATAACAAAACCTCAGTTACTAGGGTGCAAGCCTTGCTTCTTTACAGATTGGGAATTAAGAGGCACATTAATTTTGGTGACTTTATCTTTAGAAAGATTTGTGATTATGGAGAGTCTCCATCAAAGAAATGGTCTTTACCCTATCCTTCCTTGATTTCCCAAATCTTAATTGCCAATGGAGTAAAACCTGAAAAAGGAGAAGAAATTGTAGAAAATTTTGCCCTGTTTAAGGAATCCAAAACTTTATTAGACCCTAAGCAAAGGCATGTTGATCTTCCTTTGGGTACAGTTCCTGAGATTGGTATGGAAGATGTGGACACATCTGGTGTCACATCTGAAGAGAATTTTATTGCTCAGATGAAGGACTTAGATGCTGCAATTGTAGAAGCTGAAGCTCAAGCTCAAGCCTCCATTGCCCATGCCAACAATCTGAAAGCTCTTAGAGATAATCTCCTTAGATGGCATGCTAAACTTTCTTGTCAAAAAGGGGGAGAATCTAGTTCTAATATTGCTGCTGCTGCTGGAAGTGAAGTCTGGGATGCTGCTGTTAATGCTGCTGCTGCTAAAGCTATAGCTGGTTTTAAGTGGAGACACTTTGAACTTTAATTTAGGGGGAGAAAATTTTTTTTTGGTTGTTTTGATCTGATGGTTGTTAAAGACAATTTTTAATTCCTGTTTTAGTTTGTTAGTTTCTAAACAATGGTTTGTAATAGCTTAATTAGGACATGGCTGAATGGTGTTTTGGTTTTGCTTAATGAACTGCTAGTATTCTGGTCTAATTCTGTTTTGCAGTTTTTATGTGTGGATGTGTATACACATCTGGACACACATCCATTCAGGGGGAGTCATGATCTTTCTATATTTTGTGGTCATAAATTATGTTTGTTATAAATCTTTGGTTTTGACCAGAAAGTCCAAAATAGGGGGAGATTGAAACCGTGTGTTTTTAGGGAACATATTTATGTTTCCTTATTTAATTTGTCTTCTATTATGGTAAGAAGATTTTGGATCTTTCATGGAGATTTATAAGTATATTACTTTGACTAGGAATTGTAAATATGATAAATATATTTTATTTATGTACATAGTTTTATATTAGGACTAACCTACTAATATTTGATTTCCTTGTGAGTGTGATTATGTTTATACAGGAAAAGGATTCTCACAATGGAAGAAGTCGATTGCATGAAGATCTTCTCCAAGGTGCATTATAAATACAAGGCATTCAGCACAAAGAGAAGCTACGGTTTTAGAGAGAAAAACATACATACTTCATAGCATACGACTTTGTTGTGTTTAGGTTGTGAGCTTACATCCGTAACTCACATCTAGGTTTTTATAAAGTTCTCTTGTTTTACTTCTGATTGAATAAGTCCTACTTGGGAAAGGGGAGTTGTTCATATCATAGAAGGTGATTAGAACTTGTTTAGTATTTTCATATTTTAGTTTTTCACTTATTTGTTTTTGTAAGAAACAAAAGTTTTTATAGTGAAAGGTTTTTGGGCGTAAGCCTAGTTTGCTGATCACACAGATCAGTAAGCGTATATAACTCTTGAGTTATTGCATTTTATTTTCTTTTAATTGTTTTATTCCGCTGCATTATCTGTGGATGTGTGGACAGTTGTGAGACACATCTGTACTCACATCCTTTGCCTATTGCGTGATCCAAGTTTCCTAGCTACACGAAACTTTCAGTCAAGCCCATCATTTGGCTCAACTCTTAATTTACGAATCCAATGGTATACTATTATAAATAAGGTTCTAAAAAACGCTAGGCAGATGCTAGGCGGCGGAGCCGGGTCTAACGCCTAGGCGGGGACTAATCGGGATTAGTCGGGACCTAGAACTAAGCGTTGAAGAGGGGCCTAGACGCCCTTAGGCGGGGTCTTTTTAGAACACTGATTATAAATACCTTTGGTTTTTCATCTTTTATCAATACGAGATAAATACCACACAAGTTCCAACAGTCGGCTCGGTGTATATCTGTGTATCAGTACTCTTCCTTCTTCCCTTCCGGTTTCCCTTTTTCCGGCATCAAGAACACCACGCAAGACGCCAACCACTAGTAAGATTTTCTTCCTTTCTCTTTTTTTGGTTCTACTATTATACAATTCTTGGTTGAGATTTCTAGAAAATGTGGGTTTTCAAGAATTATGAAATCTTGGTTGGAAATGTGGTTTATTCGTATACTGTAATTGGTAACTTGTATGTTCTTGAATTGGGGGATTATAGTGACAATATTGTTTGATTTCATGTTGCCGGTGCTTTATTGTTTTTCCATTTCAGGTTCTTAACCTGACATGGAAAGAATTTGATATCAAGAACTGTCAGAGACATGGGATACAGTTCAGAGCACAAGACAAGTTCAGCTAACTGGAAGGAGAAGATTGCATCGGCTCAGGCAAATAGAAATAGAAGATCTCGAGACAATCTTAAATTGGAAAATCCATACATTGGTCGAAATAATGATCACGAAAAACAGGGATATAACATTAGTAAAGAAGATGAGATCGCGAAGAACAACATGAAGAATTTGCCTGGATATCTCCGACGAGAAGAGAAAAAGGAAAAACCTCAATGGAAAGCTTCTGGAGTTCTTGATTACGTCCGTCTTGAAAATTGGAAGTCCAAAGAAAAATTTATCCCCTCGCGAGCTAACAAGAAAGCATCGTCTTCTACCAGTAAACCTCCATTTGTGAAAAGGGAAGCCCAAAAACTAGATGCAAAAATTTCTGACAGAGAGCCAAAGACTTGTCAGAAAGATACAAATGAGTTGAGATTTTCTGATCGTTTTTCTCCTGAAGAACCCTTTTCTGATTGGACCTCAGTTACCAATTCTTCATCTGCAAGTGAGTCTTCAATGAGATCTTATCAAGACCTAGCTACAAAATCAACACACCCATCACCTAGCAGGCGATTTAGCTTCGGCCTTGGGAAGATGACGAGAAGTTTAAGTCTTAAAGAGGATTTGGGTGTACCTATATTAAGTCCCACATATATTTCAGTCAATTCTGGGCCATTAATGTCTGAAACTTCAAGTAGTTTCGAGCATCTGAATAAAGATAACGGAAATTATAGTGGCAAATCCAGATCAATCCCATTGAGGAGATTTCTGGACCCACTGCTGAAACCTAAGTGGGGCCATTTTGCCGAGGCTGTTTAGCAAGGGAGCAAGAACGAAGAATTTCTTCAAATCAAGAAACAAGGTTCATCTTTTGTGCATGCTCTTCTGCAGGTCACAATAAAGAACGGGATCCCATTTTTCAAACTTGTAGTTGATAACAGTGGTGAAATCCTTGCTGCTGCAGTGAAAAAGCTCCCAACATCTGCGACGGATGATGATTTGAGCTTGATTTATTTGTTCTACTCAGTACGAGAGATCAAGAAGAAGAATGGAGGATGGATAAATCAATGGTCTAAAGAGAAAAGCGTTGACTTTGACTATAATGTAGTAGGCCAGCTTAAGGTTTCTAGCTCTTTTGACCAGTATGTGGTGAGAGAATCTGTCCTGTATAGTGTTGATCCTGGACAGGCCGATAAGAAAACTCCTGAGTTCACATCAAATAGGGAGCTTGCTGCCATTGTTGTCAAGGACCCAAGTGATGAAAACAGTTGCAGAGACGGGCAGTTTGGTAAAAGCATCATAGTCGTACTTCCTGGTGGTGTTCATAGCGTGCCAATTCATGGAGGGCCTTCTCCCTTGATTACCCGATGGAGATCTGGTGAATGCGATTGTGGTGGCTGGGATATCGGTTGCAAATTACGGGTTCTTACTGACCGTGAAATGAGTGAAATTACGAGACTGTCCTTTCCTTGCTCCTCTGCAGATTGCCTTGATCTTTTTTATCAGGTACTGTTTCTTTTACTTCTGCCTACCATTGCAAAGCTATCACTTTTTATGGTTTTCTGGTATTTATGCATGCCTCCATTTGTAGGACGGACGAGAAGGGAACAAGAAAAGCTTCAGCTTGGCAATGGTCAAGAATGGACTTTACACCCTTGACTACTATGCATCAATCTCCTTGTTACAAGCATTCTCAATATGTGTGGCAGTTATAACTAGTCAGAAACTAGCTGACATCTTTGAAGTCCCCGACCAATCGGAAGACAAGGAAGAAAAGAAGTTTCCGGAAGCCATGACTGATAAGGATAGAAGGAAGGTTCCAAACAAAGCTCACGAAGAAGCTCCAGCAAAGTACGTTTCTTACCCACCTGCCTCACCAATTAGGAGAGTCTAGTTCTTACGCATATTTGTTAGTATACAGAATAGCTAAGGCAGCATTGTACAGTCAGTCAAGTTCAAGAAAACTGTAAATTCAATCTCAAAATTCAAATTCAAAAGTCAAAACACGAAGCATGGTGAATACAGATAAACCACTGACCATTAATCTTCTCGAAAACATTTGTAGCAAATTGTCTTCCCCAGTTGTTACCCTGTGTCTTAACCATTTCAATGCAAGTAACATATCCTACATTGCCAATAACATGAATCCTGACATCCTCAACATCAATGTTGAGTGGAAATTCATAGTCTGCCCACACGAATTCCCAGCTGGCATTCACACGGTCGTGGCCAGATATACCACTAACGCCGGGGTGGACAACACAAACGTGTTCACCTTCTGACCAGAGCGCTTGCATAGCAGCCAGGTCACCTTTTCTGAATGAATTATAAAACCGAGCATTGGCTGCTAAAACTGCAGCCTTGCAGTCTTCTTTAAGGAGTTTAAGACGGTCTCTAATTTTTGCTGCTTGTGCATAGTTCTCTGACTCGATGGTTGTTTGGAGTTCTTGCTCTAAATTCTGTTCATCTAATATGATGAATTCATCAGTTGATATTCCTTCTGAATCGTCATTCTTGACTTGGCGTCGTAGTAATGGAAATGAAGGGGACGGTCCATATGAAGTTATAGCTAGGTTTTTGTGCTTCCAAGAGGGTAAAGAAAGGTTATCACGTATATGAAAACGAGAGACACTAAAACAAGGCAAGGTATCCCTGATATCATAGAAGTCCCCCTGGAATTGAATACATAAGTCAACAAGCCACAATAAGAAATGAAGTTTGAATGTATTAAGCGCTAAATATAATAGTAATTATTTTGTATTGATATCACTAAGTCATTGAAGCAAGACATGCTCATGAACCAATTTCAAAGTTGATTTCTCAATGTATCTCTCAACCAGATTTTTTTTTAAAGGGGCAAAAAAAAATGTAGTGCATTTTTTCTTTGCACAAAGGGGGGAAACTTTTAATAAATTGCACTAAAAACCCGTAAATTTTCAAAACATTTGCACTAGTAAAATGAAAACATTTAAAAGGGAGGCAATTTCCCTCCTTTCCACATGGAAAGATCCCCCAGTGCCCTCAACATGTACTGTTAGTCTGTTACTGGAGAGAGAGAGAGAGAGAGAGAGAGAGCTCCATGGAACATAATGCCGTCCTCAAGCCTGTGAGCATCTCATATAGTAGGTGGCCATCCATAAGCATATAATCTTTTCTCATTTAGATTATGATAGATTGGGGTAACTTAATATGAGCATTTTGAGACCCACCTGGCACCCAAAACTTGCTTCGGGTTTGAGCTGCATTTCAGACTAAGTTGAGGGCTGTAAGCCCAACTCTCACTGTCCAGGCTCGGCTCTTTCAGTTGACACCAAGCTCAAAACTAGCTCACCCTTTACGCCATTGAACCAATGTTCTAGCTCGATTAGATTACTTCACAAAATGAGCTATTGAGTATTACTAAATCTCCACAAATTGCATTCCATTATAGTATACTATTCCCTCAGTGACCTAAATGAAAATCTAAATTTCCAAAAAATAAAATAAAATAAAAAAATTGTCCCATTTACATAAACCTCAAGTGTAAGATAATCTTCAACGTCAGCTTAAATCCAACAAAAGATTCAAGCTTTAAACGACCTATGTCTAAGTCAACTTGATTCATTCAACATCCCCAATTCCTCCTCCTCCCCCCCCCCCATCCTTACTTTTTTCGACAAAAATCATTAAAGATTCAGAATAATTCATAAACAAACAAAGCCAATATAAAGATTCAGAAATACATTAAAAAAACAAAAACAAAAAAATGGAAATGAAAATGAAAATGAAAATGAAAATGAAAATAGACAGGACATGAATTAAACTCACATTATCGAAGAAACTAGGTCGGAGAATCCGATGTTTCGCCGACAGATTAGAGAAATTCGCCGCAGCCATTGTTAAAGCTGAGTCTGTTCAAAATCGTAAACTGCGGATTTTGCAGAGAAAGAGAATTGGGTAAGAGATTTTATTTATTTATTTTTTAATTGCCGCAGTCACGAGAAAATGAGATATGAAGTCTTCTTCGTAGTTGGGCTTTCCCCTATATGGGCTTCTGAGTGTAGCCCAATTAACAGTGGTGGGCTATTGGGCCTGTTTATTAGCTTTTTTTAAAAAAAAAATCCCTTCGTCTCATTGATAAAATTATTACTCCGTATTTTTTATTTAGAAACACGAATAATTAAATAGAAGTTTTTATTAATTTATAATCAGAATAGTTTAATATTGAAATTCAGAACTCTTTGAAGTTTGATATACAGAAGGTTTATTAGTCATGGACTTAGCCACGATCATGATTACATCGCCCACAAAGTTTCACTTATTTGCAAAAATGTGCACGAAGTTTTCGTCATTTACAAAAATTTCACCGCACATTTTAAAACACATTTTTCTTAATCACTAAGAAAAACACATTTTCCAAGATTTTCACATATTTATTACCAAATTTTATTATAGTTCAAATTTCTAATATAACCTTATGTTTAAAAAAAATACTTATAAAATTCCCATATGTTTGGAAATACTTATGATTACCTAGTCACACCATTCTCTTCACGTATTTCTTTAATCAGACGATTATTTTGTTGTCACTTGTCTAATTATAATGGGGTGTAAAAAATAATCATAAATCAAAATGAAATTTTATGCCTTTTTGAGTGGTAAAGAGGCAGTATACAAGTTTACATATATAAAAAGAATATTTATATAATTATGGAAATAAATAGGTTAAAGTGAGTTTAACTATGAAAATAAGTAATTTAAAATAAATTTAATAAATGCACTAGACACACGTTAAAAAAATCATATAATTACCACGTAGACAATCAATTTATTTAAATAATATTGTCACCTCAAAAAAGAAAAAAGGGGAAATAAAGAATGCCACATATTCGAAATGAATAGCCTTAAAAGTACATTATTGAGGTTTTCAACATCAGTAGTCAACTTGAGGTTGACTTTGCGAATTGGGTAGGGCCCACTGTGAATTCATGAAGTTTGATTTACAAAACATTTTTGACTTTAATGCTTTCGATAATGCATGGATCTTTTAAAATATTTTTTTTTTTTTGAAAAACAATAATAATACTCCTTTAAAATAGTTATTTTTCTTAATTTTATTTTTATCAAAACTCAATCAAGTAATTATTAAAATTGTAGGACTATCGTTTAAAAAAAAAATTATTGTAGGACTATTAATTTAGGACGGAAAGAGAAACAATCGTAGTTTTTCATTTTCTTTTTATTATAGTGCCTGCATAAGATATGAAAAAGAGATTGAACCCTAAATATATTAAATAGATAATATGATGACTTCTTCTAAGAGATATTAAAAATTAAGGAACAACCCTATTGTCAATTAGAAGATGTCATGCGTGACAAAATTGAAATATTTTTTTCTCCCTTTTTGCACAAGTAATAACAATGAGAATAAATGGAAATTTCAATATGTTTTTAGTTTAATTCTTATCATGTGCGGGTTTTCTGAAAGCCTATGATGAGCCCTATCTAAGTTTTTGATCGGAGATGGATTTGGGCGTTGCATGTCTTTATTCGTAAAGACATTCGTTGAAGATCAGATTTAAGGTTCGACATAATTTTTTCGGATGTATTGGTCTATTTTGTACATATTCATAGAATTTCTTATATTTGTGAGGAGCCTCTGAATTTTGTGGAACGTCATCTCTAACTTTTATCAATGCAATTATTGTTTGATTTATAAAAAAAACACAAAATTAAATTATTATTTTGTCAATGGAAAAAGAAATACTTTTTTATTTATTGAGTATAATTATTTTATTTTACTTTATTTTATATTCAATAAAATTTCAACGGAGAAAGAAATACTTTTTATTTATTGAGTATACATATTTTATTGTACTTTATTTTATATTCAAATAGTATTCAATTATTATTTAACACTAGTATATATTTAATTATTAAAAATATTAAATGTGAAAGAATCTCAATAAAACAAAAATTTTAAAATTGACTTATTAATTTGATGCATACAATACTTATTTATTTTCTAATTTGATTTTTTTAAAATTAATTTCAATCAATTAATTATATATTTACCAAACTAAAAATTAAAAAAAAAAATATATGTATGTATTTTATGTTAAATTTATATATTTTGAGTAGTATATAATAATTCTTCTCCCAACTGTATCTCCGTGTTCAATTCGTGTTACAGCAAAGTCGCTCGTAAGATTACAAATCAAGCACCAAAACGTAGAAGACGAGGTAGAGAGAGAGAGAGAAATTCATCCCAAATTCCAATCAATTTCATAGATTCCCAACTTTTTCCAACTTTCGATTCGATCTACACAACCGTTTTAGGTTAAATTACTGCTACTAGGATCACTACTTTTTCCCGACGAATTCAAGAAAAAAGCTCTGTTTAGTTCGTGCTCTTAAGGATTGCTGTGGGCGGTGATTTAGGTGAAATTGAAACTAAGCGCAGATTGTTCTTCCGATTTGGTTGGAAAATTGAACGGAATTTTGGGAAATTCAAAGAATTTTAGTTTTACAAAATTCCTGATGAATGATGTTGACCTAATTGTCTGTTGGTTAATGGTGTAATATGGCATTGGCTGTTACAATCACAAAAGATGTCGCTTTACATTGGTCGTGAGGCTTCGAAGGTTCGATATTTTGTTGTATAATCATAGAATCACTATTTTTTATTATTTAAATTCAATTTTTTTGGGGATTATTGTTGATCCGGTTACTTGATTTTGGTGACTAGTTATGGAAGAGAGTTTGTGCAGAGACTACAACAGAAATCAACCTTCTTGCGGAAAATTGGAAGTATATTCTCGGCGGTTTAATTGGCCAGGTTTGGATTTTACACCAAAAAAAAATAAAAAAAACAGTTTGATGTATATATTTATTTACTTTCACGTATGATTGGAAATAATTGCTTCTAGGGTTTGGTTTTTGTTTGATATGTTCTTCGTGGTTGGTTTACCTTACCTGCATAATCAGCGGTTGTGATCTTGGGATGGCTCGGCCTTTATAAATGTTGGTTACTTAAGGTCATGAAATGCGTGAGGACTGCCTATAAGCTGGCTGAATTAGACTTTTTCAGCCACCACTTTAGACTGCTGACATTGGAATATTTTTTTTATTCTTCGTTGCTGACTCTTTTTTGTATGATGATGTAACAATTATGCACTGAATGGAGGTAATGATATTGGAATGTGTCTTGGTATTGATTCAATCCCACTAGTGTTATCAAATGAATCTTCAGTGTTTAATTTTTTTGGTGGGGCAAGTGTGTAAAGGGTTTAGTGGAAGACAACAACTCAACTGGGCCGCCAAAAATTGGATTTTAAGTCAAGTTTATAGGTTCTTTTCATATATGAGTTTTGCACAATTTAAAGTACTCTGGAAGTATCCCAACAGTGAACATTTACTCTTTTTTTTTTTTTTTTTTTTTTTTTTTTTTTTTTATGTTATTTCTCTTTTTCTGACAGGAAGGTTTCATAAATTATCTTGTTATCTTATTATTGGTGTGAGTTTAGCTAAACGTATTGATCTTTTGTTGTTCTAGCTGACTCATTGAAGTATTCTTTTAACTCTTCGCAGTACATGCATGGGCTGGCAGCCAGAGGAATTCATTATTTTCATCGGCCTGGCCCTATTCTTCAGGATGCTGGGTTCTTTCTGCTCCCGGTGTGTATATTTTACTACCATCTTTGGATTACTTTAGTATGTAACCCATTGAGTTATTTGACTTATGTTCCAAGTTTGGAATGGTTTCAGGAGCTTGGGCAGCAAAATGCATACATCAGTGAGACTGTGTTCACCTTTGTTTTCCTATCCTTTGTACTGGTGAGATTCTATTAATCTCTTATTTCTCTTTTTGCTGACTTTAGTTTCAAGAAATAAATTTTCTTTGTTTACCTACTAAGTTGCCTAAATTTTGTTTTTCTCTTCCCCCAACATTCCTTTCCGCATATAATGTTCATGTACATTTTTCTTCATCTACTGAGTTGGGTGCATGACTTACATCTGGTGCAGTGGACCTTCCATCCTTTTATTTTCAAGAGCAAAAAGATCTACACAGTCCTAATATGGTGCAGGGTCCTCGCATTTCTAGTGGTAAGTAATTTCCTGCATTAGTTTATATATTCAGAATGAAGAAGTTTATTTGACTAGGTATTTGCACATTTACGATGGCTGTGTTTGAACTTAAGTTGTCATGTAGTATTTAAGTCTCATTCAAAATTATGATTTAGTATTCTTCTATGAATTTTATTCACTGACTATTCAGTCTTCTGTGAATATTTGTCGAGAGTGGAAGGTTGCCATTGAGTTATCAACTTACCTTATCCACCACTCTTACTGCATATTAAGTTGTGTCCTCTAGGCTGTCATCTGACATGTTTTGGAGCAGAGCGTCTCTGATTGTTCTCAATTTTGAATTATGTTCTACGTCAGCGAGATTTGTTTGTTTTACACGTCATTGAACTAGGAGTGATGATTTGGAGGTGTTTGTTTTTCGGCACCATGTAATACGAACCTAAATGACTCATTGAGGTTTTACAATGATCAATCCTTTGAACTAGTTTTGCCTTGGTCGCTCAATCTCAGCATGAGAGGTGTATATTGATCTTAATAGACACTGTCGGTTACATACAAGGAACCGGTTATCGGTTGAAATCTACCTGTAGCACTTTATTTGTCTCATTCCTGTATCCTTCACTAATAATTAATTGACGTTCATTTTATTGATTACCCTTTTCAAGTAGCAAAATAGCTTTAAATGTCCTAGATAGTTTTTTCCTGAAACTGTTGGTAGGAGATTTGTTCTTGTGTTCGATTTGTGTGCCTACATGCTTGGTGCAATTCTATTGGTTCCCAATATGCCGAGTGGCTTGAGTTAATGAAACCGGTGGGATAAACCAATCATTGTTTAAAAGTTCTATTTATTCGGCAGAGATCAATCCTCTACTCTCCTTTCGACTTCCCCTATTTTGAAGATGATTATGCCATTCTGACAGTTTCTCCTTTGGAACACATCTGCAGGCTTGTCAATTTCTCCGTGTCATAACGTTTTACTCTACTCAGCTTCCTGGGCCGAACTACCATTGTCGCGAGGTATGTAGTTAACTAAGTGTTTGTCTAAGAGTAGTGAAAGGGATCCCATATTTTTATATTAGTTTGCCATGATCTGGTGCAAGATGGTTGACTCCTAGATTGAGATGAGAAATTGGGACTGAATTTGGATCAATATTAGTTTATATTGTTTATATTACTGGTTTGCCATGATCTGGTACATCTTCTATAGTTTTGATTTGTGATATTCAGATTAACCTTAAATAATCTGTGCATATTTGGACTGAATAATTTGTTTATTTCCCACTCCAGGGTTCAGAGTTTGCTACGCTGCCTCGTCCAGACAATATTTTAGAAGTTCTATTAATTAGTATGTAGAATATCTTACCTTTCTTTTTTCTTTCTGATTTTGTGTAGTCATTTAGTTTTTCTTATTTGATTTTTGGAATGTGCAGTTCCTCGGGGTGTGCTCTATGGTTGCGGGGATTTGATATTCTCATCACATATGATATTCTCTCTAGTATTTGTACGCACATACCAAAAGTATGGTACACGGAGGTAATGCTCAAACTTCACATTACTTATTACTCCCTCTTTCCCAAATTGAATGTCATTTTTTCCCAAATTGAATGTCATTTTTTGTCCCAAAATGAACGAACATTTGAAACTTTATCTTCGAAAAAAATTTGTCCCTAAATGATTTTTTACCATTTATTTCGTAGTTCATTATATATTTGTAAAACTATAATTGTGAAAGTGATTAGCAAGAAAATTTATGCATTTTTTCTACTAAAAATCAACTTTCCAAAATGGCCCTTCAAAATGGACATTCATTTTGGATGGAGGAGGGGGTGTTATATTTATTCCGGTGCATATGTTTGCAAACCCGTTTAGCTTGTTGAAGTGATGAAACTTGGGTTCTTTAAAAGGGATGTGGAGGAGAGTCGAGTTACTTGTTTGGAAAGATTTGGAATGAGATCTAACCCTTGCACCTCTTCAAACGCTTCTCCAAGAAAAAAATAATGTCTTACTAGTTTAACCAAATATTACAAAATTCTCATATGCCCAACATACTCGTTAATAATTTGGTGGGAAATCTCTAGCACTTTGAGACCATTTTCCCTCTGTTTTACATGTTACATTTATGTAATTTGGTTCAGATGGGATAAGTAAACCGCTTCTTGTACCTGCAATGTTCTATTAATTACAGGGTGGGAAGGGTCCGTTTTGGCTGATGATATAGCTGATTGTGAAAATATGATAATTGTAAAGACCCAGATTCATGCACTAATTTTGGTACTACGTATAATACAAAATGAATTTATATTGCCGAACATCTACCCATTGCTTCTGGAACAAAGATTTGTGTTCTTGACTAATTTCTATCTTAGCTTATCTGATCTTGTTTCATGGCCTACGAAGTATATTTTGCTCATTTTCCTAGTTGTTATCTCAAATTCTTGCAGATTTATCAAGCAGTGTGCTTGGTTAACTGTTGTGGCTCAGAGTTTGCTGATAATTGCATCCCGTAAACATTATACCGTTGACGTCATTGTGGCCTGGTACGTTGCTATTTGTATTTTGGACTTCGCATATTTGTCTATGAAACAATCAGTAGATGTACTCAAACAAATTGGTCATGTCGCAGGTATACTGTTAATTTGGTGTTGTACTTTATTGACCATAAGTTGCCAGGTGAGTATTATCTCTCTGTTGATATATACTCCCTCCGTCCCAATAAAAGCTTCACTAATTACCCAAAAGGACGTCCCGTTAGAAGCTTCACATTTCCTTTTTTGGCAAAGAATCTTTACTATATCCTCCACTCATTCTCTCTCCTACATTATTTTAATACTCACAACACCATTATAATTAACTATTCCCTCCACTAATTCTCTCTCCTATTTTCAAATTACACTCACAACATTTTTTTTTCCCTCCCATTTCCATAATTTGCGTGCCCACCCAAAAGGGTGAAGCACTTATTGGGACGGAGGGAGTATGTATATTTTTTATTTCTGAAAAAATAGTGTTATCTCTATATCCTTAATGAAGGCATATATTTGGTCCGTCCATGCGTTTTAAAGTTCGAGCTTAACAATGAGAGCTTGTTTCTGTTACAGAGATGCCTGACCGTAGCCTAGCGTTGTTGTTGCCATTGAGCAAAGATAGTCGGGCGAAAGAAGAAAACCACAAGCTATTAAATGGCAATTCTGGAGATCCTGCAGATAAGGTATAAATGTCATTGAAGTCCCCTGCATCCCTTTTCCTTGGCATGAAAACTAAGTATATTAATCTCGAGTATCCAAATTCATGCGGACTAAATAAGAATATAATTTAACAAAAATTACGTTAATCCCTCAAAATTAAGTAATTTAACAAAATTCATGGTACTACTTCTGTCCCAAAATGAACGTCTAGATCAGAATTACTGAAAGAATGGCTTCTGACATATCCCACTGTGGTTGTGCAGAGGTCGAGAACTCAGCTTAATGGCAAGGTATTGGAAAATGGTAGCGCACTACATTCTGAGACGGCCGTGAATGGTGTGTAGCCACTGTGATTTAAGTCTCCGCCGCTTCAAAGACTGCTATTTCAATCTCCGCCACCACCGATTCCAAAGGAGTCGAAGTCTGGTAAACTTGGAATATGTATTGCTAGAACTTAGAATTTTGGGTTATGCATTTTACTTTACTTGGGTCCTGGCTGCTTTGCTTCTACTAGAATATCCAACCTGTACTATCAAGTTTCAGTTTTTCTTTCTTTCCATAATTCAGTCTCTGCCCCTCTTAGCAATTGTTGCTTATTTAGGGAAAAGTTGCCAACATATCTAACTCGTTTTGGTCCATTGATAGATTTCTAGAATATGTACAAAGAATTTTTTCCCAAAATGACAATGTTTCAAAAAGTATTTCCCAAAATGTCACACTTTTAAAAGTATTGACCATAATAGCCTAGTTTTTAGAATTCGCGGTTGGCAACTGCGTTTTCATTAATGAATTCGCAGTTGGCAACCGCGGGTTTATAATTTTTCTATTTTTTTTTAAACGCGGTTGGCAACTGCGAATTCAACTTTGAAAACGCAGTTGCCAACCGCGAATTCTAAAAACTAGGCTATTCTGGTCAATACTTTTAAAAATGTGACATTTTGAAAAATACTTTTTGAAACAGTATCATTTTGGGAAAAAGTTCTATGTACAAAGTGATACTCTTTCGTCTCTAAATATGATCTTTCCACTTTTTTTTTTTTTGTCATTACTACGAATGAATTTTGAGCAATTATTTTAGGTTGGTTGATTATCCTAATGAAAATGTAAATTTGTAATTGATAGTATCGTTGATGGTGTATCAATTACAAATTATAGATTTACATTAGTATAATTGAATCTACTTATAATTATAGCTCAAAGTTCATCCTCGGTAGTAACAACAAAGAAAGTAGGAAGATCATTTTTGGGACGGAGGGAATATTAGTTCTTACCACTTTGAGATTGAATTCGTGGTGGACGATGAAGTTAACATAAGTTCTACGAAAGTTATTAGGAATGGGGTTCCTCTAACAATAAAAATCAGGAAATAGGAATAATTAGAACCTTATTTGACTATTCAATTAGCAACAAACCCGTGCGATGCACGGCGATTATATATAGCCATGCATATACTGAAATAGTAAATCAAAAGACCAAAGTGTGAATGCTACTTAAACATTTCAAAATACTTCTTGAAACAAAACATTCGTAGTAGATTTAGCACTTGAAGAACTATCATCTCCACCGACAACAGTTTTTCCACCAAATAGTGTTTCACTTCTACTCAAATCAATACTTTTCAAGATATATTTCAATAAAAAATAAAGAAAATTCACATAGTAGGCTATTCTCTACGAAAGTATGCATGCAATCCTTTTTAAATCTCTAAAATGAATGTTCAATAATTTTTCAAATTTGCTATTTAATTAAGAGAAAATCTAATTTTTTTATATTTATTTTAAAATAGAGAGTAAAAATAAAGACTTGTCCGAAGAAATTGAAGCTTATAAAATAGAATCACATATCACCTTTTATAATTTTTTAAAATATTTTTTCACTTTCTTTTTAACCAACCTTTTTCTCCCCCCCCCCTTAATTGGGTAATAGTAAGGATACAAAATAATTACAAAATTTTGCTTACAAAATCGTAAATGTAATAATTTTATTATTGTTTTTAATTAGAGTGTATTGAGTCCATTACAGATGCTATCATAAATATCGTCAATTAATTTCGTTAGCCTGATTTTGTTGACAACTTTCAATTTGCCACCCAAAAATCTCAAATCAGCTTCAAATAAATTATCTTTACATTTAATGATACTTTTTACTTCCAACACAAAGAGAAATTTAACTTTTTCCTCATAGTCAGCTCATCACCCCTAAATTATGTTTATAAACTAAAAAATAGAGTCATGGCTTCATTCCCCCATTTAGTTTTGTCGGTTTATCGATTTTCACATTAAAAAGATCACTTTTTACTTTAAAATATTATTTATATTAGTAACCATTTAAAAAAATTAATGCACCATTTTAAAAATTATTATTCTATATTTAAATTTTATTTAATTTTATGATAACAAAACATTGAATGAAGTTACAAAATAAAAAAATGAAATAATCTATTTCTATAAAAAAAAATTATGTCATCATAAATTAAAAAATAATGATCAAGTAATAAAGATTTTTTTTTTTAAACAAAGTAGCTAAAAATCGTTAAAAAAAACACAAAACAAAGTAGCTAAGTTCAAATAATAAAAAAGTAGCTTCCAATTTTAAGCCTAGAAATTCGTCAATTTTCAGAAATAAGTTCGTTTAATAAAATTTATAATTTTCAAAGTAAGAATGTTTTGATTAAAAAAAATGTGAAGGAAAATCTTTTGATAATATTAGAAAATACTCCCTCTGTCCCACCCGAATTTGGACAAATTTCCTTTTTGGGCGTCCCATCCGAATTTGGACAACCCAAAAAGGAAAGTTTATAATAATAAAAAAATGGGCATACCCCACTCACTCATTAACTCCACTCATTCTCCACCATACAATTTATTCAACCAACCACTATTAACTCCACTCATTCTCTCTCTTCATTTTCTACCACACATTTTTATTATCTTATTGTTATTTCTTAATCTCCGTGTAAAGTAACTTTGTCCAAATTCGGGTGGGACGGAGGGAGTAGTTTCTTATTTCTTGAAAGATAATATTAAAAAACAGTTAAGACAAACACTTATCACCATTTTAGTTGTATGACTTTTATTGAAAACAACAGTTATCTCCTTACTTTTTTTCTCAATTAAATTATCTTCTTGCTTCAAACAAATAAATAAATGAAAAAATAAATCTCAATCATCTTATTTGCTTAAATTTGAAATCCTGAACATATTTTTTTTATTTTTTAAATCATTCATATTTATTTTTTGAAAGTAAAAAATCCATATACTTTTGTTTTTTGAAAAAAGAAAGGATTATTATTTATAGTAGTAGCGGTATTTTTTTAAAAGCAAAATAAGATTTTCAACTATTAAGCCTAATAATTCGGATCTATATGCCTACTAACATGCATTAATAGTAATTACTATATAACATAATGAATTTATTTTTTAAATAAAAAGTACCTAATTTTTGTCTCCAAAACTTCCCTTACCCCCACGGCCCTCCTTATAGTCACCTATATTATTTCCACATTCTTCAATTTTTTTTTAAATAAAATCTTTTTCTTTTTTTGACAAAAGTAAAATTAAAAAAATGTCTAACTAATGATCATCTATCTCGAAAACATAAGAAAAGTAGTTATAATCTAAATATATATTCTTAAATTTTAGAGTAAAAGTGAAATAATGAATTAAATATCCACATCCACATCTAAATTTAAAAATTATAGTTAATATAAAAAAAACTGTTATTAATTAATAATTAGAAAATAATAAATTTAGACTAAAATTTAAGAATATATATATGGATTATAACTGTTTAATGAGTTTATTAGACTAAAAATGAGGTATTTTTTTTTAAATTTTTCTGAATTAAAAACAATAAATTTTAAAGCTCATCAAACAATTATTTTTTAAAGAAATAATTAGAAAACGTTCAAATATTGCAACCTAGTTTAGACACCTAGTGTTGATTAATTAATGAAAAAAAAATTACACATTTCCAAAAGTTTTCAAAGAGTGTGAGTAGTATAGATCATTTTTCCCTTTTCTCTCCACCCATGTTCCAAAACCATTTGCTAAAACCATGTGTTGAATCAATTTCCATTTTTAGCCCCTTGATAGTGACATTTTTGGGCTCCAACTTGCCAAATTTAGGAACGATTTTACTTTAATATATTTATAGATACTCCATTACTTGTCAAAAATAAATGTGGTAGTTTGATTTTTTAGTCAACTAAATTAATTTTATTAATATTTAATTTAGTTGATCAATAAATCAAAATAAAGTATTTATTTTGGGACATAAAAATTACTAGTAATTCAACGGTTATAATATATAAAGTCAAAATAGCATATATTATCACAATATCAGCTCTAATAATTCATAATTCATAGATCACTACTTATATACAACAGTGGCGGACCTAGAGCATTTTTTAAGGGGTACACAAATACACTATAAAACTTTGTATGAAAAAATTAATGCCTAATATGGACTCGAACCCACGACCTTCAGCTCTAAATCCTAGCATCTTAATCACTAAACAACACACATTATTTGATTAGGGGGATTCACTACCACCCCTTTAGCTTGCCTTGTGTCCGCCCCTGATATACAATGTTGTAAAATATCAAGTTTACTCTTGATCAAAATCAAAAGCAAATTTAAAATATTTTTTGGGGTGGAAAGAGTATAAAAGATTTCTTCTTCTCTCTCTTTTATTTTTATTTTTTTTTCTTTCACATAATATAAATTGAACTAAACTATATTTTCAATAAAATATATAATAAGTTACACTTTAAATGAAAAAAAATAATATCAAAATGGCCTTAATCTTGCTGCTATCAAAATGTGAAGCAGAACAATAAACAGAGTAACAAATGATATGTCATCTGATTTTACACAACAATATACATGCATCCATTTCCCCTTCCCTTTCCAAACTCTTCCCCTAACCCCCCCCCCCCCAAATCTCTCTAAAGATCATCGCGAAACCCTCTTCGCAAGATCTTTGCTAACTCTACACACATGGAGATTTACGTACGATAATAATATGATGTTCCTATAATGCATGGTACCCCTGTAGGTCAGAACCTCGATCCAAGATACTTGGAAGAAGAATTCCTTCTTTCACCTTAAGCAAGGTCCAGGGGCAAGACAGTCATTTCATTCACGACTGATCTTATAAATAGTTGCACGAGAAGTCAGCTAGTTCACGATGGTATGTTGAAGCGGAAAAGCCAGGATATGACAAATGCAAAAACCATGCATGCTAGCAGGAAATTCAAGAAACGATGACCGTTTAAGCAGCTTCTTCTGCTATTTTCTGTAGTTGGGGATACTGAGGCTGCTGCTGCTGCTGCTGCTGCTGCAGTTGTTGTTGTTGTTGTTGCCACTGCATTGCTCTCGTCTATTTGCATTGTTGTTGTTGTAGTCTCATTGAAGCCAACAACGTTTCGTGCAATCGAGTTACATATCTCACAAGTCCTGAGATTTATGGAAATTTGTCAAATAAATAACGATTATTCCTAATGAAAATGCTTTTAGTGTAAATTGCTCGACTAGCTAGTTGTGGTTTTGGTCCGACCTCTTGTCTTTTCCGTTGTCAACTTCCAACATGAAAAGCGAGCGGAGGAGTGTTAGGGGCACAAAAGCCACAAAAAGCTTGCCATCAGTCAGCCAAAAGATGAAGCCATATCTCCCTTGATGGTAGATCAATGGCCGAGATTAATCAAACTAAAGGTGGGTCCCACATAGGGCCCAAAAATTATCAGCATCCACCATTAGGGGGCCATGGCTTTATTATGACCATTAAGAGTACAGAAGCAACAAATATTTACTCCCTCCGTCCCAAAATACTTGTAGTTGGGCTTTTCTCACATATTAAGAAAAACAATAATACATATCAAATAGACTAAATTACCCTTTGAATATTTCAAGTATCTAGGCAATTAAATGATTTTTCAATGACAACTTAATCATAAATAAGGGTAGTTTAGGTAAAGTGTGTCAACGTTTTATGGAAAACTTCAAAACTGCAAGTATTTTGGGACAAAAAATCTCTTCTAAAACTGTAAACATTATAGGACGGAGAGAGTAGAACATGAGTTCCAATTTCCAAAGCCCCAAAACGGTTGGGTAGGCGGATAATACCTAGGGGCACAAGACACCTTTCTCCTAGACATAAGTTTCATGCGATACATAACTATATGCTACAAGGAAAACATGAACATCATCGCCATCATACTATCACACGACTCATGACTGTAACTTAATATAAACAATTTGCCAGCAAAATCACCATGAAATGATTGCCCTTTAACACTTGAGTAAGCTCACACGAAAAAAAAAAAAAAACACAGATGTCACAAGCTTTTATACATAAAAGTAATACAGAAGAATCTACAAAAACCGAAAAAAGATAACACAATGAGAATGGATTATATATCACGCGTCAAATCTCCACTTTGGCAAAGGAAAGGGGAATCCAAAAAAATAAGACTAATTGTTTGCTAGATCATATAAAGGGACAGAAGAAGATGGAATCGTCGGTGCCATTAGAAAAATCGACAACTCTTCCAATAACTTTAGCTTTAATTACTTTTTCAATGATCTTCTAAACACTCAACACAATTGCCTTTACTTTTCAATCCACTAACCAAGAGACACTCTATATATAACCTTTCAGTAACTAACTGGTCTAACGGGGTAATCTACAAATGCAGCATATATTCCCTCCGTCCCTAAATGAATGTCGAATTTTCATTTTAAGGGACACTCTAAAAATGTGTGCTTTTTATAATTTTAATGACAAAGATGCATAAATATTATTGTATTCCAATTTCCAAACATTTAGTTTTGCAAATATAAAGTGACTAGTGAAAAAAATTGGTAAAAAAACATTTAGGGACAGTTATTTTCAAAAATTACGTTCATTTAGGGGCAGAGGGAGTACTTTCTTCTCTTTCGCAGCGTTCCATGTTAAGATTCCTGCTTCAAAGCCCAAGTTTACATTTATATCATAATACGATAAACTTGAAAGATGATGAAAATTTCTTGATGTTTATCATAGATTCAGAATTCCATCGTAAAATATTTTAGTTTCGAAAGTGGACTCTTCGAGCAAACTGAGGACTCAACATATTCAAGAATAGATACCAACATCGTGAATAATCACTACAACAACCATTATTACAAATTTGCTGATTTCCGGAATGTAGGGTAGCTTTAGAATGTTAAAATACCTCCGTCCCAAAATGAATGTCCCTTTTTTCCTTGATCAAGACATGAATGGAGGTTGGTTTTGGCCTTAAGGCTTGCGAGCTAGCTCGGGGGTACGATCTGGGTATTGATTGACCTTGCCAGCCAGGGACGGCAAAGCACAAATATATGAACATAATCCAACAAAAAAAACACTGGACCAACAATGTAGGAACAATCTAACATAGGTCAAATCGAAAAATGACAACTCAATATTTATAGGTAAAAAAAAAAGAATTTAAAATGAAATATTTTGACTTACTTATTTCCTTTAATCTTGAACCAGGTTTCAGCACACTGCTTATGTGCCATGGCCAAATCATCTTTACAAGAACATCCCAACTCCATAGCCACACCATTATCAACACCATCAAGAACAACAAGATTCATGTGACAGATTCTACAATCTCTGTCTTCTTTCCCCAAATGGAGCTTCAATTCGTGGGCCCCACCTTCAATGTCCACCGAACAATCCGACCCGGCAACCGATGACACCCTCCGAGAACCCGAAATCCGTCCGATTTCGTTTTGATCAAACTGGTCGTCGTACGAGCCGTCGTAAGTGGAGTAGAATTGAGAGTAACAAGACCCGACGTCGCCGTCATCGTTGTCTGCGTCCGAGAAACAGACGCTGTCTTCATCTCCGGTGGAGGGACGGCGGCGGGAACCGGATTCTAAGTCCAAAATCACGTGGGTCATCTCTTAATTTTGCATTTTTTTCCAAATTTTTGCTGAAACCCAGAAAAAAGATTTATATTTTTGGCTGCAATGTGTACAAATGGAGAAGGTAGACCGAATTAGGTGAAGGAATTTGCAGTTATTGTGAGGAGGGTATTTGGGGGAAAGAATGGAGAAGGTGAGGGAGAAGTGAGAGAAAGAGAATTTACATGTGAAAGTGTAAAGAGAAAGGGAGGGAGAAACTGAAGGTTTTTTGAACAGGGGATTTGTAATAAGAGAGAAAGTTGCAGTCTTGCACACTTTGCAGTGGAGGCGTGTAGGGAGTTACATTGCACAGTGTACATGTTGTGTGTGAAACCGTGTGCAATACAGATGAGGTGGGATCATAAATTTTTGGAAACGATCTCGACACACAAAAAAATAAAAAAAAATGGAGCGTGTTGAGGGGATGTGGTCAAATTCGAATTACAGGATGAAACGTTATGATGAGCCCGGAATATTTAGACCGGTCCAAGCTCGATTTGGTTCAAAGGCGAATTATGACGTGACATACCCTAAATCGTCAGAGTCAAGACCGCGGACAGATAGATTGTCAAGGTCAAGACCGCGATTCTCTCAGACCGTCTCAGTCAAGACCGCGGACAGCTAGACCGCCAGCAAGGTGACTGCGGAAACTGTGATCGGCTCCATCCGTGCCCGCGTCATTACTATTGACCGCGCCCAAGATGTTGACTGCGATCTCATACCAGACTCCCGATTATCTCACCAGACTCCCGGTTAAAACCAAAGTTTATACAGCAAGCTTCCTATACATGCACTGACATAAAGAAGATGACTTATTTCCATCGCATTGAATGCGGCTCAGTCAGGCGCCTACCATTGCCAACTCTCCCAAATACACAGCTTATGTCCACATCAACGACATCCCCTTTGCAAGTGAATCTTCCTTTACTGATAGACCCAATTCGATGCGGACACGTGTACCTGGTCAAAGACTAAGATGCCCCTTAGGGCTGACCTCATGACTTACATCAACAAGCAGCTCTCCATCACATATAAATAGAAAGCCCTTGTCCCGCACGCGGGGTCTTAGCCTGATAGTTAGAGTTCATGGCTTCCAACCTGGAGGTCATGGGTTCGATTCCCCCACCAGTGGTTAGAGGGAATGACATTGCCTCCCTGGATAAAGCGCGCCTGAAGTGCATCGGGAGCGGTGAAATGTGTTGATCCCCCTTGAAAAAGAAAAAAAAAAAAAAAGCCCTTGTCCCATTGGACAAGGTAGGTGCTAAATTGACATTGTATGTCAAATTGTCTAAATCCTAAACACACAAACACACCAAGACATTCAAAACGTCTTATTCTCAGGTTAATATATTCTTTAAGATGCCTTACTCTTACACCCGAGGGCCTGAATTGAATTAATCTCCAGCTTTGACCTTAACGGTGCTTCTTATTATTGTGTTCTAGGTATCCAAAATATATCCTATCGAATATCCTACAGCCATTCAGATGATCCGTAGATCCGTGGCGTCATCACGTTATAGCAAAAAAAAAACACAATATTTTGGGGGAAACTAGTTTCTCCCTAAGTTATAAAAAGTCCTGTTTTTTTAAACTGTTCCTATATTCGTCAAATATTTGCAAGTTGAAAAAAAATGGACTTTTTATAATTTATGGAGAAACTGGGTTCTCCCAAAACTTGCTCAAAAAAAAATGTTGCAGTAGATTCATATTCGAAAAAAAAAATGGTTTTGAGTGGATTATGGGGTCGGTTACATTGAGATGCAAAACCAGTTGAATAAACGGAAGGAATGTACAAGATGAACAAAATATTTTTAATAACATCGAATAATCGTTTTGAATATGGACTATTGAAATCGAAATAGAATGACAAAATTGAGTGTGTGTCGAATTGTTATTTATATTTATTTAATAAATATAAATAAATTTATAGAAATTGAACAAAAACAATGGTGTTAAATTTAAAAATGAGGTGTAGGACTGTAGGGGTATAAATGAGATTTGGTTGATTTCATTATTGAAGATGAAAAGTTACAAATTGAAAAATATCCAATTTTGACAATTATGGAACCATATCATATTGTTTTCATATGAGAAGCCAATAGTCTTTGTTTTGTTATTTTTGATGTGCTTTTTCTTTTCTTTCTTTTTTTTTTTTTGGGATTATTGATTGCTAGGTGAAGTATGTTATTTTTCTTTTTTACAATTAAATTTAATATTTTGAAATTGTATAATTATATTATACTGACAAGGTTAAAATGGAACATATATATTTCTGAAAATAAATTCAGATGAAAAATAAAAATATTGTCTAATTCAGAAGTCAGTTTTCAGACGATGTATCTTATAAATTCAGTCAATTTCAGATGTGAAGTCATATTTGAGGAATTAAAACTTAAAAAACAAACGCCACCTAAGTGATATAAATATTTATAAATTCAGTCAATTTCAGATGTGAAGTCATATTTGAGGAATTAACACTTAAAAAACAAACGCCACCTAAGTGGTATAAATATCGTGTGTATGAAAAGTGAGGTAGGAGAGCAAATGTGCAAATAGATCTGAATGGGTGAGTACAACAGACATAACACAATTCAAATTTTTCTTTCCCATTTAGATCTAAATGTATCTTATTTTTTATATGTAAAACTATCACTTATTTGCCTGTTAATTGATTTTTTTTTTCCATATACTCCCTCCGTCCCATATTAATCTACAAAATGACCTATTTTGGTTGTCCCAAAGTAATAAGCAAAGTCCTAAAAAAATAAACGAGACTCACTTATCATACTCACAGCAAATACCCACTTACTTCACTTTCTCTCTCCTATCCAATCATCTACACTCACAACCCATCACCTTTTTCACCTTTATTCTTAATTCTTGTGTCAACCAATTTGTGCATATTTCTCTAACACGGAAGGAGTATATCTATTTCATAAACTCGTAATTTCTAAAATACCCAACCCAAACTCTAGATCAACAATCATTCATTCCATCTATCTACTTCATTAAATGTTGTAACCTTAATTTCAAATTTGAATTCAGATGAATATTCATACGGTTTGAGTAATTGAAAAATCAGTATTCAGACGCTAATTCATTTAAGTTCAGCCAAATTTAGACGTAAAATCAGATTTCATCAATTAACCATTAAAAAAATCAAACGCCACCTAAGTTGATTGATGTTGTAAAAAAAAAGTAAAGTACGTGAGAGAATGAGAGTAAAGTATGCGAGAGAATGAGGAATTGTAAAGATTCTTTACCATTTTGAAAACCATTTTGAAAAGGAGAAATTTTATATGAGACGCCCAAAATGTCAAAAATAAAATCTTACACAGATATAGAGTTACAATCTTCAATTCATAATTAAAAAAAAAAAAAACCAACCAACCTTGGATAGCACACAAAGACAATATTACAATTATGAACACAACCTTTTAGTAGTCCCTAACCCACATCAAATGGAATATAGGTCAACATCTTTAAAGCATAATGAGTTAAGGGACCATTTAAGACAGCTAAGTACCTTTTACTGTTGAGAATTGTTATTTGCCCCCGCACATTTACTCAATACCCCCGCATTACTAAGTTTACTTATAAAAATTAAAATTACACCACCATTATTACTATTTTATCCTTTTTAAACCTTCCATCTTTCTTAAAGACCATTGCCGGATTACAGCCAACACCCTCAATGTTGTCCATGGCCTAGTTCCTTCGTCAATTTCAAATTCAACCACCAACAAAAGGAAATGAAATGACCGACATCTTTACAAATCTTTCTCTTTCCCAACAGCTTCTCCCTTATCTCTTTCTCTTTTCTTCATATTTTCCGGCGATACATTGCCGGAAAATTGCAAATATTGGCCGCCAATTTTTTTTGTAAAATTCAACCAAACCCAGCCGATTACTTGAACATTTTCGGTACTTGTTGACCGACATTTCACAATTTTTCATCCCCGGCTGAATATTTGTAATTTCTCGGCAACGTGCTGCCGAATCTTTGGCTAATGTCAACATTAACAGCACCTAACCACACAAAGTTTTTGCAGTGGATGCTAATCTCAGGAATAATTTTCGCCAATGAAAATCCTTCACCAATTCTCAAAGCCTCCAAGTCTTTCCATTTGCAAAAGGAGCTCGAAAGCACTAGGCTTTCTGAAAGGAAATCATATGATGGAGAACCCAGATGGGAATTTGAATTGGACTAGTTTTTTTCAGGTGGATTGAATTGGAGAACCCAGATGGAAATTTGAAGGGGAGAAGGGGGGAGCGAGAGGAAGATAATGAGATTGAAGCATGGTATGGTGATGGTGGTGGGGAGGTTGGGATATGGCGGATTGGAGTAACATTGGGGGGGGCGCAGCCGTGGGATTTTTGTTGCGTAACATTGAAGAAGGGTAATACGGTATTTTACTTGATGATATTTTTGTAATAATTACATTGCGGGGGTATTCAGTAATTATGCGGGGGTGAATAACAATTCTCTTTACTGTTTTCAGGATTAACCGATATGTCCTTCACCAACAAGTACCCAAGAAATACCTTGTGTGAAATACCTTGTGTGTGTGTGTGTGTGTGTGTGTGAGAGAGAGAGAGAGAGAGAGAGAGAGAGAGAGAGAGCTAATTATATTATTCTAACTCATACAACAAGAGAGAGAGAGAGAGAGAGAGAGAGAGAGAGAGATTAATTAACCTAATTATATTATTCTAACTCATACAACAAGTCTATATATATTAGGCCAATTACATTTAATTCCCCAAATATCCCCCAAATCATACCTTCCTTGCACTCCGGTTTGAAGAGTGGATCTGTGTTTGGTACTTAAATTTCTAAATCGTTGCATTTTACCCTAACACTTTCCAAATCATCCCATTTTTACCCCCGATCAAGTCACGCAGAGGGCAAAGTGGGATGATTTAAAAAATAAAGTACCAAACAGACCCACTTTTCGAACTGGGATGCAAAGTGGAATTTGGTGGATACTATAGGGGGTAATTGTAATTTGGCCTCTATATTATAACAGAGTTATACGAATAACAGACCTCATTTCAATTCAGGCCCCCAACGTTTGTAGGTTGAGCACATCAGTCCTCATGCCCATCAACTTGTTCTTTCCATCTTCAACCCGTAAATGAGACCCTCTAGGAACCACCTTACTAAGTGCGTTATCCACGTTGCTATTCTCTAACCCACTTTTTAGCCATGCCACATTGCTTATATCCGTGGCTAAAGCAGCCAATTCATGACTAGGAAAAGAGGGTGGTTCTGCGTAATCGATAAATTCGGGTCCCACCAACAATGATCTTCGACTTCTTTTCACACTTGTAGTACTACAGCAACCATGCCCACATTGGTGAGGCACTAATCTTTCGGTATAAACTACCTCAAGCAATTTACTTACCCCAAAATCAGGTTTTGTAGCTTGAATCACCGGAAATTGGGCTTCCGATTCTGTCCCTTCCGGAGAATTATAAAGAGAAAATGCACTGACACGAGCCTTAGGGCGGTGAAGGGTAGGAGGGTCTTTTTCTTTGTTATGAAGTTGGGGTTCAATTTGAGCCCTGTGTTCATACTGATCATCAACGTTTTCTCGGGAAGTTATGTCTTTTCCTTCTAAGGTTTTGAATGAGTTTACATCACCACATGATAGAGTTTCTTCTGATGAAGCTTTTGATTTGTCTATACTGGCTTCTTGTGATTCCAGCTTGGACTTGCCAAGTTCAATGCCACGTCGTCTTAGGGTTGAATTCCAGTGGTTCTTTATAGCGTTGTCCGTTCTCCCAGGTAAAAGTCTGGCAATTGATGCCCATTTGTTTCCATGTATTGCATGAGCTGACAGTATAATTCGATCTTCTTCCTCTGCCATCACATTAGAGTTTTGTCAGCTAGCCTCAAACTTGAGAATATGTTATTACAGATCAAACATGATATTGAGCTGATAATTATGTCAATCAAAACCACTTCAAATCTTTTTCTCCAGTACTCGTTTTTTCAAAACAGAAATAGGTTATAAGATATACTTCTAAAAAATGAATGTCGAAAAAATTCCAAATTTACCCTTGATCAAGAGCAAATTGGAGAAGTTTTTGGACATTCATTTTGGGACGGAGGGAGTGGCTTTTTTTTTAATAATAAGTTGCCTATTCTCATTGAGATTTCAGGATGTGAAAAGTACCCTTTCAGATTTCAACAGTTTGCATTAGAAACTCGTTAGCAAACTTTTCTTTGTGAAGAGAGGCCTGCGATTAGGTAAGCAGATCTAAGACAACTAAAATATTCTCTCCGTCTACGAAAAAGACTTGCGTCGGACCAATGAGCTCTTGCTCTAGTGGTATTCCCTTTTCTCTTCTAAAAGAGAGGTTAGGGGTTCAAATCCCGCCAGTGACAACATTACGGAGAAACTATTATCTTTCGAAGAAATCTCTTTAGGCTATGTATAGTATAGGCCCTCATTAGTACATCCTCAAGGCAAAAAAGGATTGAGGCAAGGTTTCATGACCACCTCATCTACCTTTGAAATAAATTAATAAACCGATTTCTTTAAAAAAAAAAAAAAAAAAAAAAACTACCGGACAAGTCACACTTACTAACTTGTAAATTGTAATTTTGATTCTCTACATTTCTTCTTAGTTGTGCTATATTAATGGAATTTTTTGTACCAATTGTTGGATAATCACCATGTCTTCGTTTTTTTTTTTTTTTTTTTTGAAAAGATATGGAGATATCAATTCCGTAAGTATTAACTCTTTTTCTAGACAAACAAAAATAAGAAATATGACACTTTCTTTGGGACTAGGGGAATAGCAGATTAAAGAACATTACACACCAATTGAAGTCTTGCTAACTCGTAAGTAACCCGGAAAGGATCTTACTTTGCATCATCATCCTTTTAATTTACAAGGAGGTCTCCTTAAAGAGTCCTCTACCTTGAACCTTGATTTGAAGCTTCTCCCTTCTCTCCCACCAAAAGCAGGTACCCTTTAAAGAAGACTCAACATCTTAGTTTCATTTAAAGCTTATCTCCTTAATGTGCAGTCATAACATATCAATTGCATAGTCTCGTCAACTTCTTTGGGTAGCTATTCTGTACGAAAAGATGGAAGTAGCCAAGCGCCACCTCAAAGCTCGATTGTTGGGTTAGGTATACTTAACCTACACAATAGAGTCCAGACTCCAGAGGCACCTGAGAGTGTAAGATGGTGGTTTGATATTGAGATGGGTTACATACCTAGGAGAGTTCTATTCAAAATGCTATCCATAGTTTACGGCTTTACAAAAGACCTAGATGGATTACTAGTCAAGAATCAACTCGTGGGAGAATACTTCCCTAGAAAGCGAGACTACAGCCTTTAATTTATAGTGAATACCTAATGGATGGCAACAAGCATATTCCACATTCCATGCAAGAGTAATACTTTCATCATCCCATTGATCCCTTAAGAATCTCACCGCAAGCTTATATGAGAGGGAACCAAAATCAGCACTCTCTTCCCAAGGTAACCAGTACCAAATCATTCATTGACTTGAAAGGTCCCAATTATGGCTCTCATTCCTTTTGGCCAAGTGCGTTCATATGTTACGTCATTGGATAATACCAAAAGCTGGGCCATCAATGAGGATATAAGCGACAGTTTTAGGTAGTGGCCAACTCGCTCTCAGTTAGGCTTACTCTTTGAAGTCATGGTCAAGAACTTAATTAGTTTTGTCTTCTTTGGTGAGTGCCATGGCTCTCGGGCCATTTTACTTACTTGGGCATAAGCAATGGTAGGTTGCAACATGAAAATCACGTCTGTTAGCCTTGTACTCTTTGGAAACAATGGTGTACCATGTCCATACTACAAATGCATCTAATACTACTAATTAAAACCAATGAACTGTAGCACATCCACATTCCCCATAAAAAAAAAAAAAAGAATAATGCATCCATTATATGGATTTTAAGATGTAAATAATTACTACCTCTGTCCCAAAATGAAAAAAACAAATTTGAAATTTTTTTGGTCATTCATTTTCGGACGGAGGGAGCGTGTTTCAATGAAGATTCATCAAATATTTAAATACTCGCTCCATTACGGTCAAAGGTTCCTACTTCTCTTTTGAACATGCCTATTTTAAGAATTTCTTTCTGGGAAGGTCTTGAATCTTCATGAGTTTCTAACTACCCCCTTATATATGAAATTGACAAGTTGGAGTTCATTATGGTAACTCTCAAAGCTAGTTATTTATGCTTTTAGTATATGAATCCTTGGATATGGTAAATTCTCAAAGCTAGTTATTTATCTTTTAACTTGTGACTTCTATCTATCAAGTCTGAAACTTGATTAATGTTGTGCATCCCGTCCCCCAACGAATATCAAAATGTCTACTATACTTTCTTCTATCAAGTCTGATTTTATTTTTTTAATGTTCTGCTCCCCCCCCCCCCCAACGAATATGAAGGTTAATATTTGAAGAAATCTGTGAAAGCTTTCCTTGATTTTCTATTCCCCAACGAATCCATATTTACTATACAAAGTCTCCTAAGCCGTGACATACTAGCTTTCCTAACCTTATCATATTTCTTAACATAACTGCTACTCCTATCATGAGTGTGGTGTGATACACATGCCTCAATACACAAGTTTTGCTGTATATATACAACACATAATATATACTCCCTCTGTCCCTAAATAAATGTCCAAATTCAAGAAATATTTGTCCCAAAATGAAAGTCTTTTTTGTAAAAAACTGTCCCTAAATGCTTTTTTACCAAAAAAAAAAAAAATTGCTATTCATTTTATTATCGTAAAACTAAATGTTTAGAAAGTGGATAACAAGAATATACTCCCTCCGTCCCATAGAACATTACACGTTTACTATTGAGAACGGAAAATAAGGAATAATGTTATTAAAGTAGGTGTTGTGAGTGGGAGGAGAGAGAATGAGTGGAGAGAATAGTAAATTATAATGGTGTTGTGAGTATTAAAATAATGTAGGAGAGAGAATGAGTGGAGAGAATAGTGATTTAAGGTTTCCTTTTTAGGAAAGTGGGACTTTAAAGAGGGACGCCCAAAATAGCAAAAGGGGTAATGTTCTATGGGACGGAGGGAGTATATGCATTTTTGCCATTAAAAAGTATAAAACCCACACATTTTCAGTGTCTTAAATTGAAATTTCGACATTCATATAGAGACGGAGGGAGTACTTTCCTTGTCACATATGAACTACCATATGTACGTCTAGATTACGGATCATGGCTATGCTCTAGTTTCCTTATCCTATGCAAACACGGACGGACCAAGCTCAGACTTGATGTCGCAGCATCCATCTTGTCAATCGAAGGCCAGCGGGTCGGAACCTGCATCCCGCATCCCGTCAGACTTGCGGGTTGAAACCCGCATCTTGCCAACAATACTCATATTGAGGTAAGGTTTAGCCCTCCATCACATTTTATTTTCTCGTCAATTTTAATAAAACAACAAGCACTAGCTTTACAAAATGAAACATGGAATTTAGCTAAAACCTCATAATAAACCTTTGTCATTTGGTACTCCATATAGGTACTACACATAAATTATGTCCTGCAGAGCAACTAACATAATTATTTCCTCATTAACAGCTAAAAATCATGGATAATAAACTACTCTTTCGCTCAAAATGCATCAACACATTATAACAACATCAACATTACCCCAGTAATGCAAAGGCTCCCATCTACGGTGGGGTAAGGGGGTCGGATGTAAGCCAACAACAACATTACCCCAGTAATGCAAAGGCTCCCATCTACGGTGGGGTAAGGGGTCGGATGTAAGCAGCTCTTTCAAAATACCAAAAAGTAACACTAAAAGTATTAAAAATTCAAACTTTAGTAGAAAAAATCAAGACAATTAAATGATAAAAAAGCAAAAAATATTCAAGAAAAATAAATGTAATTTACCAGTAAAGGGTTTGCGCTTGACAGCAGGATCAAGCTGATTACACCACCTTAACCTACAAGACTTCCCGGATCGACCCGGAATTCCACGAGCAATCAAGCTCCAATTTCTCGCTCCAAAATTCCCAACGAGTCGACTCAGTACAGAATCTTCTTCGGGTGACCAAGGTCCCTTAACTCGATCCCCTGATCGTTTTCCTGATCGACCGCTCCCTCCACTACCGTCTGCGACCACTACATCAGTGTCCCCGTCATCACCATCGTCCATGGCGGTGGAGTCGCCGGTAACGGCGGCGATTGCGGTCGCCATCTCTTTGTCTATGTCCATTTCGTTTAGAAAGTAGGTATTGGACTTCAACCGTTTGAGAAAAGCGTTGAAGAGCTGACTACGGACAGCTCAATAAGTACACGTGGCAAATGTTTTCGGGGCCCAAGCCCAGTCTTTGAAGAATTAAAGTGGGCCAAATTTGAAATTTAAGCAAGTTATTTAGGATCCCACCACCTCAGATTTCAGAATTTTCAAAAAAAAAAAATTTTTTTTTACCTAAGTCATCGATTATTGGTGCACGTCGTTTCAAAATCCTGAATTCGCGCCTATCTGATCTGATGATATGACATCATGTTAGTCAAAAGTCAACTCAATGAATATCCTAAATTCTTGTTCCAACACCAATAGTTTGGCTTCCATGGTTTGCTTGAAGTTCAAGTTGCAAATGGAAAGATTAAACAAGAACTATCAAAATTCAACTCAATGAATATCATATTTTGAAGTTCAATTCGCAAATGGAAGGATGAAATTGAAACTGTTGCAGCGAAAGATTTAATATTCTACTGTAATTATATGAATCAAATAGAAAGTACAATCATGTGTATTTATAAGTATAACGTTTCAAAATATTACTGTCCCCCTCTCTCTTCTCTCTTCTCTCTTCTCTCTTCTTGCTAATTATTTCTCAATCTCTTTCAAATAAAGTATAATGATAGACAAATGTGCAAAAGCCTCTATGTGCTTGTACTCATACTAGCTAGTCCTCAATCACACTCTCAGATCTCAGAATGATGAAATCTTGATGATCAAACATAAAAACTCAGATTACACGACTGGCTTATATGGAAGCCGGGGCAGGTGCACCTTCAAAGTTCAGAGACTCGCTAGTAGAAGGAGCAGCAGCAGCAGCGCCAGAGCTCAAAAGCTCGATCATGGCACGACGGGGGTTGGTCCTTTGCTTCTCGCAAAGATCAGGCAAAAATACTCCTGTAAGGATCAATAAAAATGAGAATAAAGATTTGAACTTTGAATTATACTTTGATTGAGGTCCAAGATAATAGTGTTGGAAGGAAGGTATGAATAGAAAGCAAAAAGTGAGAAATGATAAAGCATCAACATCAAGGACAGGGCGGATCTAGTCCTATTTGACGTGGGTTCCATCCCACCTCAAAATTTAAAAAAAAAAAAAAAAATTACCTAAGTCACATGTAACTTTTTTCAGATATGAAGTTATTTTTCACTGTTTTGCTGTTTACAATATTTTTTAAATACCAAGCCCACGCGATTTCAAAATCTTGGATTCGTGCCTGATGATAAGGAAGCTTAGTGATTTTTCTTGGTAATTAAACAACTTGACCATGTCAACAACTTTTGTTCTTTCTAATTGTTGTATAATGGAAATTATCAACGATCTTAGTTAAAATAGGAATTTATTTATACCTTCTCCGGCAGCCAAGTTGAAGTAAAGATCAACAATGTTAGCGCAGTTTTGGTAACAAGCCGGTGAACAAAGCTTGGAGATGGATTGTGCCTCAAGCAATGTGTCCGATGAGATTCCTACCGAGTTTCTATCAACACCACAAGCCGAGACACATTCATCGGTCTCAATGTGCTCCGCCATCCTTTCCACCATCACCTCCGATGTTCTACATTGATATTCCACCTTTCCATTTGAGCTCTCGAAATTCTCCAATAAACATCTTTTCCCCGATGATGCAACAGAAAATGCACACAACTCGCTAGGCAAATCCTCGCAAATAAATTCACCTTCAAAAAGAGAAAAATATGTCATTCATTGTTCTTCAATTTATCATTTTCATAATTGACCAAATATTGCAGAGAGCAATTTGTCGTTATAACAGTTTCAAATCTTGAATACCGTGGTACAATCATAACAATAAACACAATATATAAATTATTATACATACCTAGGGTTCCTTGGAGGAATAGAGAAGAAGCAAAGAAGAGAACCAAAGCCAATTTCATCGGAGAAGACATGACCAAATTTGATATTTTTGAGGATGTAATATTTGTTGTTGATGTTGTTGTTGTTGTTGTTGTGTTGTTGTTGTTGTTTGTGGGGAGAATGATGAGAGAGAATGAGAAATGAAAGGAGGGGTATATATAGCAATAATTTGATTAGCCTCAAAGCATAGAATTTGACGGAGTCACTAAATTAACGCGTAAAGGTATACGTTTGGAAGTCTGTGTCAAATTTGGCTTTTATTTTATTATTTATTTATTTTATATGTTTTCTTGTTGACGGCCTACTAAAATAATTAATAAAGACGTGTGTAGAAGTCTTGGTATAGAACGTTCCCATGTTTTCATCTTTTCACATCCATTTATTTGTTTTTTCACTACTGCCTCCGTCCAAAATAAATTTCGAATTTGGTTTAATTAAATATAAATTTATTTATTTGTCTTTTTGGATATTTCGGGAGTACCTTTTACCCTTTTTTTAGAACGTCCCTATAAGTTCTAAAAAGTATCATATAGTGTCTAATAAGTTCCTTATCATGTTGTATTATTCTGAAATATACTTCATCACATGACAATGTATAATATTAAATAGCTGAATATGATACTGAATGGATGGTGGCAGTCAGTGACCGATTTTCGGCGACCGGCGATTGATTTTCGGCTATCGATGGCGACGGGTAGCGGCGGTGGTTGGCTGGTGGCAGTGATGGTGGCAGACAACAGTATTGATAATGTTGTAGCATACTTTTAATTACTGCATATTGCATGCAGTATAATAAATTACTGGATAAGAACTTGTGAGACATTTAACTTAATAAAAAACTTTATAGAAAGTGATTTATCCCAAAAAAAAATTTATGGGCCAAATTCCTCCCCCCCCCCCCCTTTTTTTTCTCTCTTTTTGATGTTGAAATATGGCTAAATAGTTGCTTGATATCAAAATTATAGATGATTTATAAAGTGAGCTAATTTTGAAACAAATCATCTTATTAAAATGCATGTGTAATGTTTTTTTGGTATGTTAAACTTAAAGCATGGTTAGGAATTTGACTAACCGAATTTCTAGTATCTAGAAAGCAAGTTTGAACTAGAATACTCAAGTTAATGGATATTTGTCCAAAAATTATTTCATTTGAAAAGTCAATTTTTTTTTATAGTTGATATATTTTGATTATATTTTCTTGAAATAAAATTGAACAATATTCTTGAAATGTTACTCTACTTCGAAATAATGGTCTCATTTTTTATTGGATAATTTGATTGAACTTTAATTAAAAAATAAATTAATTTGATACAATACAAAGAATTTTAAATTTAGGATAGTTATTATTTTTATTTTTTTAATAAAAAAAAATAATGTAACACTATTAATATTTAATATGCATGGCCCATGGGGGAGGGTGGAAGAGTAAACTTGAATTATGGAATAATCCATGTAATGTTGGGTGGCCTTCCACTACATTTACAGATGTCCCATTTCAGAATGTTTCAAGGGTCAATTCCTATGAACAAGTCGTTGCAACGGAACCATCATGCTTAATTAATTGGCGATGGCGAAGATGTAAACTATTAAGGCGGCAGAAGACTAACGACTCATGACCTGACCTAGACCCTCACATCACGGTGGCTTTATGGTTCATGGTTAGGGGAGTACCTTCCACGTCAACTTGACCTAGTCCATTTTGGTAGTCGATATCACATCTACTGGTATTACTTTTGTTTGATGGCAGGATGGTTGATTCGACATCCTCACTATAGCTCTGAGACAGGGAGATCCCTCCAACCCTAGGTTGCCTTCGTTGATCAAGGAGTCAGGGTCGCTGCTGGCATCTAATCTACTGTTGCTCCGCGAAAATCCTATTCGGCATCCTCTCTATAGCTCTGAGACAGGGAGATCCCTCTAACCCTACCAATGATAATGATACTCAATCGAAGATTGTGAACTTCGGTTCACAACCTTCTCTAGAGGTGGCAGTTGTCAGTACTGAAGAGGCTAAGACTGCCACCGAATACATTGAGTCATTGAGGAGGTTTATTCGCCTTAGCTTACGGAGGTTTTACGAATAGTTGCGGCTTCAAAGCCAAATCCTAGTATGTCTAATTCTTCTCATGCGGTTGTTATTAGAATTCCTTTGGTTTCAAAGCCACAATATGAGTCTTTACAACCATAATCTGAGGTGGTTGTTGTTCGTACTCAAACCGTTAATACTGCAACTCAAGCTCCCACAACTCATAATTTAAGACCCTTTGAAGCGCGTTAGTTAAATCTCAAGTATTTCAACCCAAAGTTCACAACTAATGTTGTTGTAGCAAGAATTTCGACATCTACTTCATAGAGCCCTCCACCAAGAGAAGTTGTTATGAATGTAATGGCAAGATCTTTCTTTCCTAACCCACAAAATTTTATTGACACTTTCATTCCTCCGGATAATAAATAAGGTTCAAATGTTGATGCTTTTTCTTTGTCCGAACCTTTTATGAAAAATATGGAGGCATGGTGGGTAGGATAGCTGTCTAAACTCGGGTTTCCAGAGTTCATGATATAAAAGAATGGTATAAGTCAAAAGAAAAGTGATTATTATAACCTTGAAGATTGATACACATTTGTTCATTGAAAGTATAAACCTTTCAAAATTTGATACAAGAAAAAGGGGATAAATGGGGATAATCTCGTCACCTGTTTCGTTTTTTATTGTTTGAGGTAAGAAATTATTTTCCCCTCCTTGTAACTTTTATTTATTGCATTTTTTATTAATAAAATTTAAGGGGCTTTGCTCTTTTCGACTTTAAAAAATAATACTTTCTCCGCCCCAATAAGAGCTTCCCTTTTTGCCATTTTGGGTGTCCCGCTAATAGCTTCCACTTTCCTTTTTTGGCAAAGAAATCTTTACTATTTCCTCCACTCATTCTCTCTCCTCATTATTTTAATACTCACAACACTATTATAATTTACTATTCCCTCCACTCATTCTCTCTCCTATTTTCAAATTACACTCACAACATCTTTACTTCCCTCCCATTTCCTTAATTTGCGTGATTTTTAAAAAAGTGGAAGTAATTGTTGGGACGGAGGGAGTATGATACAAAAAAGTGATACTCCCTCCGTTTTAATAAAAGCTTCACCAATTATTCAAAAGGGCGTCCCGTTAGAAGCTTCACATTTTCTTTTTTGGCAAAGAATCTTTATTATTCCACTCACTCATTCTCTCTCCTATTTTACTATTACACTCACAACATTTTTCAAATTTACTATTTCCTCCGCTCATTCTCTCTCATATTTTACTATTACACTCACAACATTTTTGAAACCCTTAATTTGCGTGACGAGAAAAAATGGTGAAGCAATTACCGGGACGGATGGAGTATAAGTTATTATGTATTAAGCAATATAAATGTGGGTTTACAAAATTTAACGTCAATCAATTATTTAGGTCAAATTATCTGTTAACTTAATATTAAGAATGTAACATTTGTAACCATAGAAGTTTGATGATTAATTAATGGTGCACACACAATAGTTAATTACATATTCGTAAAGAGTTAAAAGGCATAAATGATATCGCCAAACAAATTGTCCATATATGTGTGTGATTGATTTTGTAATTTCGGATGTTGTGAACAAAGCCGGTCCCGTAAAATTTGGAACCCAAGATAAACTATTTGATCGGAGCTTTTAAATTCTCCTCACGAGCAATAATACGTGTGATGACATTTTTGAATATCTTCTTCTCTTTATGTATTTTCGCATTTTGTCATTCTTTTTAAGGAGATTTTTTTTTTTTAATTTTTTTCAGATTTTACGATATATGGAATCGCTGCAACACAACAGCGATTCCATATATCAGTAACTTTGATTAGTCATTGCTAGGCCTTAGCCCATTAAGCGAGCCCACTAATTACTTGAGTGGATTTAAACTTAAGCATACTTTAGGCTTCGGCCCATGGGCTTTTCCAGGCCCTAATTTGTACTCGCAATACCCAAACCCAACATTTGCATATTTACAGAATATACCCATCAAGTTTTCCGAAATGAACCATGATCACTAAAGAAAGATGATCAAAAAAAAATCTGCAAAGATAAGTGGGACCCACCTTAACAGAAGTCGTTACCAGCCTTACAATTTTCCCTCCATGTAACAAACCCAATCTAAAAATATCAACCCATTAATTAAAAAAAAAAAAAATAATTACACATTTTATTTTTATTTTCAAGAACATTTTCAAGAAAGCCTAATCATGATGGCAGCAACACCAACCAATCTCAAACACTTCTCAAGCTCCCATTCTTCAATTTCCCGCCTCTCGCCATTCCAATTATGCAACATAGATTCCAAGACATTCTTGTCATGCTCCAAGAAGCCACAAGTCTCCGGCAGCGGCGGCAGTGGCGGCGTAAGGTGCATGGCAGTGGCCGGAGTCGAGGCGGGGGCAAAAAAGAAGAGGAGTTCATTTGAGATACAAACTTTAACTGGCTGGTTATTGAAGCAAGAACAAGCTGGTGTTATTGATGCAGAACTTACTATTGTTCTTTCTAGCATTTCCATGGCTTGTAAGCAAATTGCTTCTCTAGTTCAAAGAGCTAGTATTTCCAACCTTACCGGAGTTCAGGGCGCCGTTAATATTCAGGGCGAGGATCAAAAGAAGCTAGATGTTGTTTCCAACGAGGTTCATAATTTTAATTATGCGAAAGATTCTATAAAATGTGTGTTACTATGTGTTTTACGAGCGTTTCAGTGCACCAGACTCCTATCATTAGTATATGCGTTCTAACACGTAGTCTTAATATCTACCTTTGCTTGAGTTTTTTTGCTAGCTCAATGAATCCATATAAGCGTTATGTCAGAATGGACTGATTTTAATGTTTCACTATCAAATGTGTTTAATAGGTGTTTTCGAACTGCTTGAGGTCAAGCGGAAGAACAGGAATCATAGCTTCAGAGGAAGAAGATGTCCCGGTGGCAGTAGAAGAGAGCTACTCTGGCAACTACATTGTCGTCTTTGATCCTCTAGACGGTTCGTCAAACATTGATGCAGCTGTTTCAACTGGTTCCATCTTCGGAATTTACAGCCCCAACGATGAATGCCTACCACATATAGACAACGATTCCACGGTTTGCTCATTTTCTTGCACAAATTAGAACACGGATATGAGGGTCTGTGCAGTCTGAGTGCACAACAGTCTGCCTTTTATAGTACATGAGTTACATCTTATAATAAGATTTTCAGAATGTTAATGCAGTCTGACACTGACACTACTGCACAGACCCCGGATCCATAAGATGAACCCTTTTGATATCAACTTTACCCTTTGAAAAAAATGCAGCTTGACAGTGTAACACAGAAATGTATCGTCAACGTATGCCAACCGGGGACCAATCTTTTAGCAGCTGGCTACTGCATGTACTCAAGCTCCATAATCTTCGTGCTCTCAATCGGAAATGGAGTTTTTGCATTTGCTTTAGACCCCATGTACGGTGAATTCGTGTTGACTCAAGAAAACGTTCAAATACCCAAATCTGGAAAGATTTACTCGTTCAACGAAGGGAATTATCAGTTGTGGGATGATAAGTTGAAGAAGTACATTGATGATTTGAAGGACCCTGGTCCTAGTGGGAAACCCTATTCTTCTAGGTATATTGGAAGTTTGGTTGGGGATTTTCATTGAACACTTCTTTATGGAGGGATTTACGGGTACCCTCGTGATATGAAGAGCAAGAATGGGAAGCTGAGGTTGCTTTACGAATGTGCTCCGATGAGTTATTTGGTGGAACAAGCTGGTGGGAAAGGATCAGATGGGCATCAGAGAGTTCTTGATATCCAGCCAACAGAGGTGAGTATATCTGCATAACAAAGAACTGATTTTATTTGGTCTTTTTCTAGGGTTTTTCCATTCGGGTATTCTTGATGATGAAGGTTTTTTTTTTCCATTTTTTTGGCAGATTCATCAGCGAGTTCCACTGTACATTGGAAGCGTAGAAGAAGTGGAGAAGTTGGAGAAGTATTTAAATTGAATTGATTGGGTTAAAAGCAGAGGATTTTTAAGTTTTGTTGGTTGATGATTATGTTATTCAAGCAGTTTTCTGCAGATATATTTACAGGAGAAAACTGAAAGGCCTAAAGGGTCATTTGTCATTCATCTTGAACCATATTCTTGTTATTTTAGTTTAACCTGATGAATGTAAACGAGGTTTTTACTCCCTCCGTCCCAAAATGAGCGTTCATTTTTGTTCTGTATCTAATCTGTAGTCTATATAAACACTTTCTTGAGCTAGAAAATGAGCTTTCATTTTTGTCCACCACTCTCACGCCCAAACTCCGCCTTGTCGTGGCGGAAGGAGCTGCCGCCACCACACAAGCAGAGCCAAAGAAGAGAAAAAACAGATATGAGATTGAAAACTTGACAGCATGGCTGCTGAAAAAAAGAACAAGATGGTCAAATAGACGCAGAATTAACGATCGTTTTATCGAGCATTTCATTGGCTTGTAAGCAAATAGCTTCTCTACTACAAAGGTCAAGCATTATCAACCTCACTGGAGCTCAGGGCACTATGAACATCCAAGGAGAAGATCAGAAAAAACTTGATGTTTTATCTAATGAGGTTAGTCAGTTTGTCAACTTTACTTTCCCAAACTACCCTTTATAAATTACTCCTTTCGTCCCAGGGGCGGATCTAGCCCTAATTGACGTGGGCTCCAGCCCACCTCAGAATTTTGAAAAAAAAAATTTTTTTTTACCTAAATCACCGACTATATGTAACTTTTTTATATATATGAAGTTATTTTTCATTGCTATTATTATTTACAATATTTTTTAAATACCAAGCCCACGCGGTTCCAAAATCCTGGATCCGCCCCTGTAATCGTCCCTAAATGAATGTCGAAATCTCATTTTTAAAGGGACACTCTGAAATGTGTGTTTTTTATACATTGTAAATGGCAAAGATGCATAAATTTTCTTGTTTTCCAATTTCCAAACATTTAGTTTTGCAACTACAAAGTGACTAGTGAAAAAATTGGTAAAAAATCATTTAGGGACAAAGTTTTTTCCAAAAATAACATTCATTTTGGGACAAAAATTTCTTGAAAATCGACATTCATTTAGGGACAGAGGGGGAGTACTTAAGAAGGGTTATTTGAGGTTTTAATAATTTGTGTGTCTATCCAATGAGGTTAGTCATTATGTCAACTTTACTTACCCAAACTACCCTTTATGTCGTTAAATACTTAACAAAAATGTTTGTAGTTATTCTGTAAGACTGTAACTGCTTAAGATCGAGCGGACGAACAGGGATTATAGCATCAGAGGAGGAAGATGTGCCGGTGGCAGTCGAAGAAACTTATTCAGGAAACTACATTGTTGTATTTGACCCTATTGATGACTCTGCTAATATTGATATTGCCTTGACCACTGGTTCCATTTTTGGCATATATGGTCCAGATGAACAATGTCTGGTTGATTACGATGATGATGAGACGGTATATTTCTTGAACAGCCCTAAGAAAAATTCTTTTTTTATGAATAATATTATTTAAAAAAAAATCGTAATATTATTTGAAAATACAGATTGATCAGGGGAGAGAGAAGTGCATTGTCAGCGTTTGTCAACCGGGAAGTAACCTGCTGGCAGCTGGATATTGCCTCTACTCAAGCTCAGTTGTCTTCACTCTCTCGATTGGGACGGGGGTTTACGGATTTACCCTTGATCCGGCTTATGGGGAATTTGTTCTGACTCATGAAGATATAAAGATACCGAAATCAGGGAAAATCTACTCTTTTAATGAAGGAAATTATGAGCTTTTTGATACCAAACTACAGAATTATCTTAACCACTTGAGAAAGCCGGGGCCTAATGGAAAATCGTATTCTGGGCGTTATATTGGCTGTCTAGTTGGTGAAATCCATAGAATGTTGTTATATGGTGGCATTTACGGGAACCCTGCGAATGAAAAGGCTAAAAGCGGGAATCTGAGGCTTTTGTATGAGTGTGCACCTATGAGCTATTTGGTAGAACAAGCTGGTGGAAAGGCAATAGATGGTCATCAGAGAATACTCGACATTAAGCCTGAGAAGGTTGGTCTTCTTATCAATGACTTCTTGAACAATTTAAATTTTCAAGAAAAATGAAGAAATATAATCTATAACGGTGATCAGACTCAAAAAAAAAAAAAAAAAACCTTAGATTTGCCTTGCTAATGGCATCCCCTATGATGATCTGCAATAGTCTGACGATAGACCTATGTTTTGGCAGGTACACCAGAGAACCCCAATTTTCATTGGAAGCCCAGACGAAATTGACAAACTAGAGACTTATTTGGCTTGAAATGGTCAAACACAGTCTCTTTATACTTCAGTCATGTAATAAGTTTCAGTTCAACTCAGAGAAATTGTTCATACCCGGAAAGAATACTCATTTCTAATAATGGCAAACAAGGATGCAAAACTGTGTTCTAAAAAAGATTGACTTGTCAACTGAGACTATTTATTTTGAATTGAGGGTATGTATTGCTTACATGTGATGGTAACTGCAGAAATATGTTCAGTATATAGAGCTTCACCAGACTAGGTAAATCTTACTGATATTATGACAATAACAAAAGAATCAAACCCTAAGAGAAACAATGGTTGTAGTAAAAATACTTGTTGGTTGTAAGTACAGTAATGGTACCATGTTAGCCAAATGATTGTCTTTGTTGTTAAAGCAATGATCAGCTTCTTGCAGTTAAATTCTCCTGATCTTGAGAAGGGCTTCTTCGACTTTTTGCTACATATGAAGAACAATAATTATTAAAAATCTATAATCTGTATGGCCAAAATAAATGGAAAATTGGAATGAAAGAATTACCTGGACTTAAAATCTTTATGCATTTACTTATGGACTTCATAGATGTCAGTGACTCAGACCCTGCTAAACAGAAACTCGTTCGGAAATCTAAAACAGACATATAACATAGAATGCTATAGAATCACAGAATAATTTAGCCTCTCTACCTGGCAAATTCATGTCCTTTTCTGAAAGAATTTCAGTCATGGTAGAAGAAAACCCCGACAGAACTTGGTTTTCACTCGTGTTAAAATCTGCTGGTGTATCAGGTGACCTAATCATAATTCATAAATCAACCATTAGTTCTTGAGATAATGAAAATAAATCAGTAGGGGCGGGGTGGCAACAGAGAGCAAGAAATTTTACTCTGAATTAGACCCCGGAGAAGAACTGACTTCTGGCTGACATTGAAAATCCTCACCATCAAAGTCAAAATCACCCAATAGATCCGATAGAGAAAAGTTCACCCCTAAACCAGACAGATCAAAGTCAAAAAGATCCGGTTCTTTTTCTGCCAATGATTCTTGAGGATTTGGTATTGGTGAGCTCACTGCCACATCAGAACCATCAAAATCTAGTCTTCCTTTTACGTGATCCCTTTTACTGAATCTTGATATGTTTGTCTTGACTGGTGATGGAGAAACGCAGTGATTTCTCTCTATTGAATAATATGATATTTGCTTGGAAGGGCTCACTTTAATTGTTTCTGAGGAAATGAGGGTGCAATTTGTTGATGTGAATTTTTGCGGAGAAAGAGAAACGGTGTGATTCGAAGTAGGAGTTAAATTTTCTGGTGGTGAAACGGGCTTGTCATTTTGAGAAGGGGATGGGGTTTTGGGGTCAGATGAAGTAGGATGAGGGGATTGTTCAGCTTGATTGAACAAGCACTTGGCTACACTCGATCCTTTAACTGGTGGTCCGCTATGGGCAGAGACATCAGTTGGCGATGGACCTGCAGAAGACCGTAGGGCATATTCTTGATGGACGGATGGATTTCTTGTTTCTGAAAGTGGCTTAGTGCCTGCAAGAGGAATTTTATAAGTAACATTACAACGAATTTAAAAAAAAAAAAAACTTATAAGGGTTGCTACTACTCCATTAGCAAACTACCTATAGCTGGTAATTGGCTTGTTTGACTTCGTAATCTTTTTGGATTTGAAGGTGCTGCTACATAAAGATCTTTTGCAATATTTCTCTTTCTTGAAGTAGGTTGATTTGTTATGGGCGTAGAGAAACTTGTGGGATCTGGTTGAATGTTGGAAGGTTTAGTTGTAGACATCACAACTGGAGTATTATACGAGGGATAACCTGATAAGGGAAAAATTATACATCAGCAAAGCAATGAATATCTATATTTTGCAAAGTCGAAATAATGTATATAAAAGTACTTGGATCCTAGAAAACAGCATCAAGTTCCAATTGTTTGCAGCATAAATATTAATAAACTCGCAAAAATATCACAGTTTTATTGATATATATCATTGTATGGGGACTTAAAGGCAACACACATAATCACTACTCCCTCCGTCCCGCTACAAACCGCACACTTTCCTTTTTGGGCGTCCCATTACAAACCGCACACTCCCAAAAAGGAAACTTTATATTAATAAAATATTCACCCTACTCCACTCATTCTCTCTCCTACATTATTTTAATACTCACAACACCATTATAATTTACTATTCCCTCCACTCATTCTCTCTCCTATTTTACTTTTACACTCACAACATTTTATTAAAATATCATATTCCTTAATTCCCGCGCAAACAGTGTTAGTGCGGATATTAGCGGGACGGAGGGAGTAGATCAGATTTCAGAAGCTTTCATCTATGTTCACTAGATAGTTAACCAAGCAAGTTCAGATATACTTCGTCCAGGAAAACGAGTCATATGTTCTTTCTTTTTTAGTACATAAAAAGATAGCCATGCTTCTAAAAATAGTGTACCATCTAGCTTAATTGATCACTTAAAAGGGTCTCACGGGGCAATAAGGAGGAGACACATCCAAGGGCAGTCTAGAAAATGTAACAAAGGGTTTAAAAAGTTGGACTCTTTTTTAGGGGTGGAACCACATAAGGACTAAAATTCTGAAGCACCATCAGCCTCAAGACAGCAGAATAATCTAATATTTTTCACAAAATTTTCTGCCAAAATCATGTTTTACTCCAAAAGAACGATGTCATGATACTACCTCTAAATTCGATCCAACTATTTTCTAGCTGTCTAGCTTTTCTAAGACAAACATAACTGATGAGTACAATTTGTGGGTTTTGTAACTTTTGTTCAATTACCCTTATAAACACCAGGAAGTCAGAAAGAAGAAAAAAAGTATTGCAGATTTGATGTAGCAATAGAACCAAACAACGAATGCATCGAGCTTCAAATACAACATCACAAGGCAGATTCTAAGCTAAGGTCCATAACCACATGAGTGCAATGGTCTATAACCACATGAGCGCATACATTATAATGCACCGTCTTATGTAAAATTCAAGATCATAGCATGTACAAGCACTTTCCAGGAAAAACTAATTAATGTCTCTGAACATATTCGTAAACATATAAGGATTATGATTTGACAAGAATTTCCCAATTGCAAGGTCAAATGAGATAATAATCACTACCTATCAACAAAAAATTATTTATTCTAGAACAAAATAGACCTAATTCAGTTGAACAATACTAGTAGGCAAAAAGATCTAGAAAATGTACCTGCGGGGGACCCAACGCTAAGATCCATACGATGAACCCTAGCAGGCTGGTTGTGCACAACCATAGACGGCGGCAGAGATGCAACAGCTGCACCACCACTATAAGCATTCATTACGTCCTGCATTCCTTTCAACAAAGTTTGAACCCTAATCTTTTCCTGTTCCACCCGGTACTTCTCCTGATCCAGAATCACTTTCTGTTCTTTCAGACATATGTACTCGTCCAACATTGCCCCCAAACTCAATAAACTCTTAGGCGCCTACAAAAATCAAAATTGAAATTCTTTTAGCTAATAAAACAAAAAATAATCAAAACAGTCCCCCCCAAATAATCATAATTAGAAATTTCAAAATCAAATTAAATCATCTCCATATCTATACAAAACTGGATCAATATTTGACAAAATACGAATCAAATGTAGTGTACTAATTATGATTTTATTCGAAACGGGTACCTCTTGAACTGGGGATTTGGAGATGAATTGAGAAGCTTCAATGCGAAAACTGGATCGGGTTTGAGTGAAATTATTATCGAAGAGATAGCGGTCAACGATGAATGCAACCTGTACCGGAGTGACTTTTCCTTTGCCAATGTTTTCCCCTTTCCTTGGTTTCGTTTGCTGCTTCCCCATCTTCGTCGCCGCCGACGAACACCCAAAATCAGAGATGTGGAAAAGGGGAACGAGAAGTTACAGAATCTCGGAGAGTTCTTGGTGATGGAGCCTGAAGATTAGTAGAAGAAGGGAGGGAGCTGATTGGGAAGGGTAAAAAAGGGCGGGAGCGTCTTTGAATATTTGAGCGTTGCCTCCCTCGCTTTCTTTGTGTTTTAAAGCAATAAAAGTAATTTACTTTCTTTATTAGTGTCGTTTTTAGAATATTGAAATAAAATTAAATTTCTAAAGGATAGGTATGAAAACGATGAGAAATTAATTAAATTGCGTATTAATTAAGTTTATTAAGGTAAAGAAAATTATCATCGTAAACGTTGAGATAACAAAATAAATATTTCTGTTATATAATCTCTGTTCCTAAATAAATATCGTTTATATATAACATGAATGTTGAGATACTTATATAGGTATTTGCATTTATCATTATTTTTATGGTATACTCCCTCCGTCCCACGTGAATGCAAACTTATTTTCATTTTGGTCCGTCCCACGTGAATGCAAACTACCCAAAATGGAAACAAATTTATTATTTTATATTTACCCTACCCCACCCACTCATTCTCTCTTCATTTTTCACCATACAATTTATTCAACCAACCTACTATTAACTCCACTCATTCTCTCTTTTTATTTTCTATCACACATTTTCATTATCTTAATAATATTTCTTAATTATTGTGCCCGAAAAAATGGTTCACAATGACGTGGGACGGACGGAGTATCAAGCAAAGTCAACACATACTGTGAATGTTGAGATGACAATATAGGTATTTGAGTTATGATATATATTGAGACTAGTATGTGCCCGTGTTCAAGGATACGGGTTTTTTTTTTTTTTAAAAAAAAAAAAATTTAAGGGCAAAATGGGAAAGAAACAAATGTATGAGGGCAAAATGGGAATTTCGTCGCTTGGCACTGTTCAAAGAACTGTAGCACCCCGTTGTGTTTTATACTATAGATTACTATTTTGATTTTGATAAGAAACGGGTGAATGATCAAAATATTCAATGTATTTTAACGTTTTTTACAATTAATGTACTATACTATTTAGTGATAATATAATACAATGTACTTTATCAATTCGTTGCATAAGCAACCTACGTATTATTTTCATATAACGTATTTTCTATTTTTGATACAAATAATGCAACCAGCATTCTTTGTATCACGATTACAAATTACATTGCATTATGTTGTCACTTCGTAATACGCTACATGATATTTTTGCTTCAATTTATTTCAAATTTATACTTCATCGTGTAATATTTTATCTTTTGTAAAAAAAATTATCTCCCTTTGTCCAAAATTCTAGCTCCGCCAGTCGGTTGGACATGATTTTTAAGCCAAATTACGAGTGATTTCACTCGATTAACAAAGTCCTGATTAACAAAGTCACTTATTGTGTACTCCATGTATCTCATTTTAAGGTTCAAAAATGGGTGGGTACAAGAATTGAGAAAAGTGTCGTAAGTATAGATAATTAGGTAAGAGGGAGAAAGTTAGATCAATAATAGTTCATGAATAATTGTTGTTAGTATTACATGTTGTGTCCATGCATAAAAAAGGAGAATTCTATATACAAGGCATGTTATATACAAGGCACCAATAATTCCCAAACTACCCTTCGTCTGTCGTGCTCGAAAGGACGACAAGAAGCCTTCATGTCGTGTACTTTTACACGACATAAACTAATTGGGTTAAATAATAGGTCGTATGAAATTATACGAAATTTAAATTTACTCTGTCATTAATTTCGTACACAACAACACGATATAATGTACTAAAATCGTGTATATCCATACGACATATCATAATGAAGGTGTTCTTCGATGATTTGCGACACGATGTTAATGATACGCATATTCTATGTTATATTATTGAATTGTGTTGTTAATTGAGCAAAATTTATACACTTATACATGACAAGGAACAAACGTCATATTGGATCATACAATATCATATAACCTATCACATTTAAGTGATACCACTTTATTTATTTGGAGAAAACTCATGTAGATGAAAAACACTTTAAATGTCATTTAGAATGTAGAAAAAATAAAAAAAATAAACGAGGTAGTCGTATACCATTTTTGGCAAGATCGGGACACGTAAAACCCTAAAAACCCTAAATAATGGCAAATATTTGTAACTCAATCTCCATTTGGATTTTGAGGAAAGTGATGTAGATGAAAAACACTTTAAATGTCATCTAGAATGTAGAAAAAAATTAAAAAAAAATAAACGAGGTAGCCGTATACCATTTTTGGCAAGATCGGGACACGTAAAACCCTAAAAACCATAAATAATGGCAAATATTTGTAACTCAATATCCATTTGGATTTTGAGGAAACTCATGTAGATGAAAAACATTTTAAATGTCATTTTAGAATCTAGAAAAAATAAAAAAAAAATTAAACGAGGTAGGCGTATACCATTTTTTGCAAGATCGGGACACGTAAAACCCTAAAACCCTAAAAAATGGCAAAATTTGTAACTCAATATCCATTTGGATTTTGAGGAAACTCATGTAGATGAAAAACACTTTAAATGTCATTTAGAATCTAGAAAAAAAATTAAAAAAAAATAAACGAGGTAGCCGTATACCATTTTTGGCAAGATCGGGACACATAAAACCCTAAAAACCCTAAATAATGGCACATATTTGTAACTCAATCTCCATTTGAATTTTGAGGAAACTCATGTAGATGAAAAACACTTTAAATGTCATTTAGAATGTAGAAAAAAATTAAAAAAAAATAAACGAGGTAGCCGTATACCATTTTTGGCAAGATCGGGACATGTAAAACCCTAAAAACCCTAAATAATGGCAAATATTTCTAATTCAATCTCCATTTGGATTTTGAGGAAAGTGATGTAGATGAAAAACACTTTAAATGTCATTTAGAATGTATAAAAAATTAAAAATAAATAAATGAGGTAGCCGTATACCATTTTTTATTTTATTATATGTTGTGTCGTGTCTAAATACACGATATTTACTGAGGCATTTCGTATGAACAATACACGAAAGTAATCAAGGTGCATCTCGTGTATTGTTCATACGATATAATTACCAGAAACAAATACTATATCGTGTTTGTATACACGATATGTACCATAGTATCTCGTGTATATACACACGAGATACACCCTGAAACCCTACATCAAAAACGATATTCACGCAGACAACGGCCCAACAGAGAGAAACACCGTTGCTGCTGTACTCCCATGCAAATTGTGACACCATTGTCCTATTCTTAACACCCATAAATTTATGCCCATTATTTTCATTAATTCTCATATCATCTAACACCATAGTATGGATTCTCCACAACATTCTCCAAGTTTTTATGATCATATTGATCTTGAGCTTGTGGAATATATTTTTGAAGAAGAAGGTTTGCCACCAAATTCTCCACATCAAAATCAAAATCCAAGCAAAGAATGAAGTAAGTTTTTAAAGTTATATTTGGTGTTTTGATCAAAGTCGCAATAAAAATCCAATCTTGAAACGAAATTGTTTTTCAAGATTGGATTTTTAAATTTCCGATATTACTCTATTTCGTGTCATATTATACGAGTTTTATGCTATTTGTCGTGTTTTTATACACGAGTTATGGTGTATTATATCGTATTGTATGACACGAGATAAATGGGTTTAAGTCGGTACACTTACACGAGATGTTCCAGAACATCTCGTATAATGCTACACGAAATGTCATACAAATCTGACTGTTGCTTATCAGGCAATTTTCTAATTGATGTTGTAGGGACCGGATGTCGTGATCAATTCGATACATCCCTATTATTTTCAAATAGGGATGATCTTGTTAAACACGTACGGGATATCGCGGCCCGTCAAAATATAACCCTTTCTATAGTGGATTCGAGGAAGACAAGTGGCAAGATCCTAGGCTACGCGAAGATTGTATGCCATTTTGTGGCAAGTACAGTCCGGAAAAACTAAAGATGTGAGGTTGACTAGCACGAAGAAGATTGGGTGCAATTTTGAAATCCGGGCCAAAGATAGGGGTGATGGGGTATGGGGTTACGTTGTGAAGCATGGTTCTCATAATCACGACTTTCCAACGTATCCCGAAGGTCATCCGCTGGGTAAATTGACTAGTTCTCGAATATGAGGAGGCGTGTAGCGCAAGTCGGGCCTTTCTAAGGCCCAAATAACATTCTAACAATGTTAAAGAGGAAGGATGAGAAGAACGTGAGTACTCCGAAACACGTCCACAATGCCCTCACAAAATGCAAGTCACAAGAACGACAAGGGAGATCCTCGCTTCAACAGCTCATAAAAGCACTCGAGGATAAGAAATAGACCTGCTTCATGAGGAAAGCTAACGAGAGTGACATGATCGGTGACATATTCTTCTCTCACCCACGAGCATCGGATATGCTTAACTGTTTTCCATATGTAGTACAAGGTAAATTTTTGATTTTTTGAATCTGCTTTTTGACTCTGTTTTCCACAAGTCGTATGCATTTTTTTGAATTGCAATTTTATTCATTTCTAACTTTATTTTTTTATTGATACAAGGTGATCGCACTTACAACACCAACCGCTATGGAATGGCGTTACTTGAGATTATAGGATTTACTTCAACGGGGAAGAATTTCACAATTGCCTATGCGTTCCTCCAAAATGAGAAGATCGATAATTACACGTGGCACTCAAGAATTTGCAAAGTCTTTTTCATACTCCCCACATGCCAACCGTTTTCTTAACCGATCGTGACTTGGCTTTCATTAATGCCGTCCAAATGGTATTTCCCGAGACCGCACACCATTTGTGTCGAAGGCATATCGAAGTCAATGTTAAAAAGAGAGCGTTGGCTAAAACTGGTAGCAATGAGTTTGCACTATCATTCATGAGGAGATTTAATAAAGCAATATCAGCCGCTACTCGCGAAGAGTGGGACACCCGTTGGCAATCGTTTTGCGATCATTTCGCATCTTATCCCGATTTATTGACCTACCTCCGCGAGACTTGGATTGCTCCATACTCTACGAATATTTTGTCGATGCACACAGATCGCCATCGCACTTCGGAACCCACACCACGAACAAAATGAGAGTGAGCATAACAGTCAAGAAGGCCTTGGGAGTGCTTCTTCTACTTTTGACACATTATTCAAAAAGGCTCATGAGATTATGGAAATCCAAATAACAACAATCAAAGCTACTATGGAGCAATCAAAGAGTAGAATTCCAAATGATATGAAGACATGTGATCGTATCAAGACATATTGGGTCGAGTGTCAAAGACAAATTTTCTGACATCATCAAAGAAGAGCGGAGTCGTTGTGGGGATAATGTCATGGATCCTTCAGCCGCGGTGTTACCTCGAGGCGAACACACGGACTTCCATGTAGTCACGAGATTGCATGCATACAAAACTCTGGGGGCCGGATTGAGTTGTCCTCGATTCATGATTTTTGGAAGAAGTTGGACATTGAAGTAGAATACCGTCCCACCGGACCCGATTTTGAAGTTGTGTTGAATGAACCGCAGTAACGCACTGGACCTCAGTAAAGAGAAGGTTATTTCAAACGATAAATGAAGGGTTACATCCACAAACCGGAGATGCTTCGAGCCGGATCATATTTCAAAGGCAAATAAACCCCTGACCACCAAATAGAGTACCGTCGATTGGGAGCGTACCGACGCACATTTTGGAGTCCCTACTACACCACCCTCCACTAGCGGCAGTCTAGATCTTTCATTTATTGCATCAACCCAATCAGTTTGATGTCGAGATCGCCTTCAAACACTACACCATCTAGCCCTACCACTCCTACATCTCTTCCACCACTAGCCGCTTCAGGTCGTGGGAGAGGTCGAGGTCGAAGTCGAGGTCGAGGTCGGGGACGGGGACGGGGACGGGGCTGGTCGTGGAAATGGACAAGTCAATGATATACATACTTCGTCCATGATGTTGCTTACCCCTCTCATTGTCTCCATTTATTGATGGCTTCACGTATGTGATGGGCGATGGAAATTGTGGATATAGAAAGCAAGAAAGAGCGCCGCAAATATACGGAATGTAGGAGATGTGGCAAAGAGTGCGCTCGCATTGTGCCAAGGAGTCGCTTCATCGCCGCGAGCTTTATGAGAGAGTTATGCCTTCGCGAGATATGGACGAGCTCTATAGTCGCATTACTCACTATGCCTCCCTCGTACGGAATATTATTGGTTGATACTCCCAGAGATAGGGCACATCATAGCCACGGTGTATAATGTGGTGTTTGTCTCGTACTCGCAAACCGCCGGCTTCACATGCCTACCGGATCGTACCACAAGGAACAAAGACCACCCTACGTACACACTCAGGTCGGGACACGTGGGAAACCATTTTATATTGGTATGATACTTTAATGCGTTATATTTAACTATCTTATTTAAATTTGTTACATTTAACTATATTTTCTAAATTTGTTATATTTGACTATTTTATTACTTTTGCAGCCGCACATGTCGGATAGTGATTACCCAATACCATCGCAGCACTATATTGGGGGAGAAACGTGATCCAAGCGCAAGTAACCCGATCATGCCATACGTAACTCTGATAGAAACATTCAACCGACTCTCAATTATGGCGAACGAAGCACGAATTGCGTAAAATAGGCCATAGTTTATGCAGTGGTAAATAGCGTATTGGATTATTTTTTGTATGAAGTTTTGGAATATGTTTGGAATATGTTTGGGATATGTTTGGGATATGTTCATTTTGGTTGTTTATGTTTTGGAATATGTTTGGGATATGTTCATTTGGTTTGTAATATTGTTGGTATTTGTTTCGCTTGTGTTTCGTAAGATGTTGCTCTCAGACTACCATATCGTGTGCTTATACACGATATGTCATATATAACTCGTATATATATACACGACTTATTTCATTTTTGTCGTATGAAAATTACACGAAATACAATAACTACCAAGAATGTATCTCGTGTGTATTTATACGAGATAAAAGAAAACATGTCGTGTGTATATATACGAGATGAGCAAAATCATTTCGAGTATAAGCACACGAAATGTCATTCGAGAGCAACAAACCGAAACACAAACCGAAACAAATACCAACAATATTTACAAACCAAAATGAACATATCCCAAACATATTCCAAAACATAAACAACCAAAATGAACATATCCCAAACATATCCCAAACATATTCCAAACATATTCCATAAACAAACATTGTATCCAAAATTTTCATATCTCAAAACATATTCCAAAAACAAACATTGTATCCAAAATTTACATATTCTCAAACATATTCCAAAACAAACATTGTATCCAAACTTTACAAACCAACATAAACAACCAAAATGAACATAATAATCATGAAGCGTCTCCGATCGCCTCAATACCCGTCTAATCTTATCTTTGACAGAGCGTATAAACCGTCATCCGTGAGCAGTGAAACTAGTATGCCTCGTGCCTCTACAATCCTAGGCGGTGGTGGAACGTTAACTAGGGCATCATGATTCGGATTAGTAATCCGAACATGAGTCCTAGCCAGAACCACCGCATATACGTGGAAATAACAGATCGATGTGCTCACGGACGGGCCCCATCTACGCAATGGATCGAAACCCCCAAGCCGTCCTCTAACCAATCCTCCCATACATCATCACGCCCTCCATAGGACTTCTTGTACCCCTTTTGACCTGCTATCAATGAACAATTTTGGGGGAGCAAGATATGGGGTCTCTGGGGATTTTCTCGCCGGATCCCAAACTCGGCGTGTAACACGGTCGAGCAAATACGCTCCAGTGATATCCCGGAAGCGTATAACCCCACGAAAGTATGAGACCGGTAAAAGCGCCTGCAGGGTGGTGCCGTAGTGAGTCCAACAAACCTAAAAATGAATTTGTTAGACACCGTCAACGAAATAATAATTTGTAAAACTTTAAATATAACTAACTCACCCTATCAACCGTCATCGTGTCCAGGTATGCCGAAACTTCAATAGATGGGGCATATCCCTACCAAATATCGACGTACCCATCTACGAGCCCTACCGGCCCTCCGTCCATAACGGGTCAATCTCTCTCCGGAAAACCGGAAAGTGCTCGTATATCCAGGCCCGCAAATGTATGAAATAAATAAGTTAACAATGTTATAACCATAAATGCATGTTGTAATTATTAAATGATTGTTAAATATTACCTCCAAAAGACTCAAACAACCGCCAATCCGCGCATCCGTATCTAGATGCCTTCCCAACTCCCGTATAGATATGCCAACCCACTGCCCCCCAGATAGAGCCCCCACTGGCCAATATCCACGCACAATGAAAGGTAGTCGGAGGGCATCTTATCTCGAGTCTTGTCCACGAACGTGGAGCCCGGGAGGAACATGATGTACGTAGCAATATCGCCATCGTCGATCATGTCGGAAGGGGGACTCAAAGGAACGGCGGAGGCCATCTAAAGAGTAGGTCGTCCCCTTCCGACATGTCTCAAGGCGTGCCCCGATAGCGGCTACGTCAGCTCGGGAACCGCCTTCCCAACAGGGCCACCTGAACAGCTGATGCCTACAAATTGAAAATGAAATAATTAATAAAATTGATAAAATTTATGAAATTTATAAAAAATAGACAACAAACAAGAATATACCTAGGATATGAGTGACGTCATGCATAGTGATCGTCATCTCACCCCACGCATGTGGAAGGTATTAGTCTCGGAGACCACCGTTCCACAAACGCCGTTAGGGAGCGCCATGCTAGGCCGGCGAATGGTAGCATCATGAAGAAAATGGAGGCCGGTACCCTCAACACGAGCCCACCAAGCTCTATCATCCTCCGGTAAAGAAGCATGGGAGAACCTGTTGATTCCAAACAAAAAATTATAATTAATACTCCTTCTGTTTCAAGATTCGGATGACATTTCGTATGCCAATACCCGAAATGTTGGTGACATTTCGTATGTGTTCATACGAATGGTGACCAACATTTCGTGTATTAGCATACGAAATGTAACCGATGAATCGCTTTACATTTCGTATACCAATACCCGACATGTTGATGACCATTCGTATGGACACATACGAAATATCACCAACATTTCGTATGTTGGCATACGAAATGTCATCTCGAATCTTGATAATGTTTTGCAAATGGCTATTTAATAATAAACAAAATCATATACTTACTTATCTAAAATCTCGCCGCCTTGTTTGGGCGCTTCAACACCGGCTCACAAGTGGCGTTCTCCCATATCTTACGGCTCGATGATGACCAAACCCGTACAACAACCGAACCTCCTCCGGCCGCCACCGGGTTACTCTTCACCGCCACTCGTCATCCTCGCCCCTTTCCCTTTCTCGCCCGTGCCTCCCGCTCGAGGCCTCGCGATACACTCTCCTCCGCCTCCTCCTCACTAGATAAATGTGCCTCCTCCGCACGTATGCACCTCGGGACATAGTACGTGAAGATGAATCCTCACTAGAATAACTACTCTCACTACTATCACTCTCCTCAACCACATCCAAACCAAAGAATCACGACATTCTTGTCGTTCTTCTTTTGGACCGTTTGTCCGCCATAGCTGCAGCCGCTCCTCGGCCTTCCTCTTTCTATTAGAGGCCGTCGCGGGAGGTTACGTCCCTACAAAAAATTAAATAAGAGACAGCTAATATTCAAGATTCGTATGACATTTCGTGTGACAATACCCGAAATGTTGGTAACATTTCGTATGTGTTCATACGAATGGTGACCAACCTTTCGTGTATTGGCATACGAAATGTAAACGATTCATCGGTTACATTTCGTATGCCAATACACGAAAGGTTGGTCACCATTCGTATGAACACATCTAAATGTTACCAACATTTCAGTATTGTCACACGAAATGTAACCGATGAATCGGTTACATTTCGTATGCCAATACCCGATATGTTGGTAACCATTCGTATGTGTTCATACGAAACGCACGCCGACAACTTCAAATTTTAGGCACACAAATTCGTATCCGATTCAAACAAAAAACCCAAATTAATGTTACGAAATCGCAATTAGAACCATTTAGGATACGTTTAAACAACATTAAGCATTATATAATCCATTTTAGGCATACATTTGTTGTAGGGTTTTCAAATTGAAATTTTAGGTTAAAATTAATTACTTTCTTTGGAGCGGCGGAAGAGGCGGACTTTCCACCGGTAGGGAGGTTTGTCTTCATGTTTTCCGGCGTGGTGATGGCGGCGTTCGTCGACTGAGAGAGAGAGAAGAGAGAGCGTCGTTGTTTTTGCCTTAGGTTTTGAGAGCGAGAGAGAGATAGAACAGGGACCGGTGTTTGAAATGGAGAGGGAGGGGAAAGAATTTTTTTTTTAAAAGTATTTATATGAGGGTATTTTGGTCATTTTGTGCATGCCTTGTAAATCCATGCCTTGTATATAGTAGTACCCATAAAAAAATGGTAAATGACCAAAATATGCGAACTTTCAAAAGATTATGACTTTGAGAAAAACTAATTTCGCAACCGGCAATTCCTTTTTATTTATTGAAACATACTTCCTCCGTCCCATCTAACTTATCCCATCTAACTTAGGATTTTTTTCTCTTGATGATATGAAAATTAAGAAATACTAATATAATAAGAGCAGAACGAATGAGTAGATTAGGTATTGTGATTGTGAATATCAAAAATAAAATAAGAAAGAGAATAACTGAGGGAATAATAAAGCAAATTTTGTTGTGAGAATAACAAGTAAGTTTTATTGAATATAAAAATAATATAAATTTGTCATTTTGAAAAGTTTTAAGTCGAGTGATACGCTCAAAATGACAAATTCGTCTAAGTCGGATGAAGATGAAACGAAGGGAATATCTATAGTATAAATGGAAACCCCCTTTTGAACAGTTCTATGAACAGTTTCAAGGAGGGAAATTTCCATTTTGCCCTCACTTTTTTGTCCCTTTCCCATTTTGTCCTTAAAAATTTTTATTTTTTTTTAAATTTAAAAAAAAAAAATAAACAAAAAACGTGGCCTTGAACACGGGTTTAGGCTAGTCATTTAGAAGGAAAGTCAGTTTAGGATCAATGAAGCTGTGATACAAATTTCTAACATACTCCCTCCGTTTATTTACTTACTTCACACTTTCTATTTTGAGCGTCCAAATACATACTTCACACTTTATTTTTTACTTAAAATGAAAAGTTTTTATCACTATTTCCTCCACTCATTCTCTCTCCTATATTATTTTAATACTCACAACACCATTATAATTTACTATTCCCTCCACTCATTCTCTCTCCTATTTTAATAACTATTTTTCATTCCCAACCATAAATAAACGAGTAAGATATTATGTGACGGAGGAGGAGGAGGAGGAGGAGGAGGAGGCTAGCTAGCCCATCCAATAAACGCTTTCAAATGTCGTTGAGATAACGTTTACAGGGGAAAACACAGTTGCAAAACAATGAAGCAAGGCCTGCTTCAATGGAGTCCTTGCCGACCACACTCTCTCGCTCTAAAACCCTCCCTCTTTCTCTCTCTTCCCTCCCAGACGGCCGCCAAACCCACCTCAATTCCCCGCTCAACTTTATGTTCCGTCGACGACAGCAAACTTACAGCTAAGGAAAGAAGACAACTGCGGAAAGAGACCAGGGAGAGCAAAGCCGCGTACAATTGGAAACAAGAAGTTGAAGAAAGGCTAATTAAGACGAAGAAAGTTCCCAGGAGATTGTTTAAGACTAGGAAAGAGGAGATGAATCTCGACAATCTTGCTGATTTGGGTACTCAATGGTGGATACTTAAGGTTTCTAGGGCTCTGTATCAAGAAACTGTTAAACGAGTGGCAACTTCGTTGATTAAAAATTTTCCCGATTTGGAGTTCAAGGTAAAATTAAGTTGTTATACTCCCTCCTTCCCGAAATGATCTTCCTACTCTTTTGGTCAAGTGCTTTTGAGCAATAATTTTAGGTTGACTTAATTATCCGAATGCACATTTAAAAATTGTTATTGATAGTATTTATAACGGTGTAGCGATAATAAGGTTTAAATTTTTATTAGAATAAATGAATCAACTTAAAATTATTGTTCAATGCACCTTCGTGTTGATGACAAAAAAAATGGGAAGATCTTCTTGGGACGGAGGGAGTATATCGGTATACTCTATGTTTCGATTTTTGATTGTGGGTGTGATATCCCCCACCCACATCGGAAATATGTGGGAATTTGGTGAGATATATAGAAGGTCAATGCACTACTACTACTAAGCATCAAATCACCCATTGGACTTTTGGAGGTCTGTGATGGGTTGTGGTTGACCCAATTATGTAGGTGCTTAGTGGGTCAGTGTGTAGTGCCTGCATAGCGGGTCGGATTTCGGGCTCGGGTCGTTACAAATGGTATCAGAGCAGAACCCCGACCATAAGGCTTGCTAGCTAGCTCGGGGAGATTGTGATATCCCCATCCCACATCGGAAATATGTGGGAATTTGGTGAGATATATAGAAGGCTCATGCACTACTACTAAGTACAAATCATCCATTGGACTTTTGGAGGCCTGTGACGGGTCGTTACAGTGGGTTCATTTCTATTTGAGCTATTATAGCATCTGATTTTTTAAAAAGCATTTGGGAGTAAATTATGTTTCTATATGCGGTTGCATTTCCGATCTGCCAATTGAGTTATCATAACATCATATTTTTTTTATGCATTTTGGAGTATGTTATATGTTTGAAGAGTGAGTGTAAGTTTGGTGCTAATCAAGGTTCTAAAAAGCGCTAGGCGGATGCTAGGCGGCGAAGCCGGGCCTAGCGCCTAGGCGGGGACTAGTCGGAGACTAGTCGGGATTAGTCGGGACCTAGGCGGGGCTTAGAACTAGGCGTTGGAGAGGGGCCTAGCGCCTAGGCGGGGCCTAGGCGCCCTTAGGCGGGGTCTTTTAGAACACTGGTGCTAATCGAGCTTTTACATTTTATGAATTCTGCGTTTTGATAGTATGTTTATACATTTATAGGGAAAAACAGTGAATGGTTATATTAGACCTTTTCTTGATCTCGAATTATGTGAATTGCAAATAGTTGTGTTTTTAGAAGGGGGGGGGATGTTGTGTAGTAGAATTGAAGATAACTATAGTGTGATATCTCCCATTCTACATCGGAAATATGTGTAAATTTATGTAATATATAGAAGACCTATACACTACTACTATGTATATCATCTATTAGACTTTTGGAGACTTGTGATGGGATGTGGTTAACCCAAATGAGGAGATGCTTAGTGGGTTAGTGTGTAGTGCCTACGTAGTGGGTTGAGCTTCGGGCTCGGATCGCTACAAATGGTATCAGAGCGGAACCTCGGCCTTAAGGCTTGCGAGCTAGCTGCTAGTACATCTGGGCATTGATTGACCTTGCCAGGGACGGCAAGGGTTGAGTGTGCTATATAGAAGACTCATACACTACTACTAAGCATCAACCCTTCCACAGTTTTGTGAATATGGATCAAATTCTACGGAGTTGGTAATGGGCCTTATCTTTGAATTTGATGCATTTGGGAGAATCTTTGTTTGGAATAATGATTGGTATAGTTGGGGATGATTAATGAATCAAATTTGCCAATCGGTGCTCATTCTAAGTTCAGCTTGACCTCTGTTGATTTCAAGTCAAGCTCAATTCTCACCATTTCCATAAATGAGCCGCAACATTGCAAATTGAAGTAAATGTTAGGAACCAAATTGCAAATAACCCTAGATAATATCCCAAAAGACATCGATGTATCAAGATAGATTTAAGCTATGTATGGATAATTAATAAGTCAAATACACAATAATATATCCGAAAACTAAAGCTTATATCTCAAAAGTTATGGCCAGACATGGTAGGTATGGTATATACCCATAAGTTTACATAGTACCTAAACCTTCATGGTCTTTTTCAGGTTTATGCTCCAACCATCCAGGTGAAAAGGAAATTGAAGAGCGGGACAATCTCGATAAAACCAAAGCCTCTCTTGGCAGGATGTATGTTTTTGAACTGTGTACTAAACAAGGAAGTTCACGACTGTATACGAGAATGCAATGGGGTTAGAGAATTTATTGGAAGAAAGGTTGGAAGTTCTATGTAAGAAGTTCCCTCTTCAGTTTCGCCACACATTAGACATAGTTAGAGCTGCATATTTACCTTTTACTCCCTCCGCCTCGAAATGATCTTCCCATTTTTTTTTTGATGTTATCACGAAGGTACTATGAGCAATATATTTAGGCTAATTTAATTATTCTAATGAAAATTTAAAACTTGTTATTGATACACCATTATGAATATTGAATACTATCAATAACAATTTTTAAATGTTCATTAGGATAATTATTTTAACCTCAAATTATTCCTAAAAATACCATCATAATAACAACCAAAAAAGGAGGAAGATCATTTCCGGACGGAGGGAACACTGCTTTACTAAATATCATGTGGCTTCCTTTGAACAGAGCAAGGCAGGTCAACAGACCTAGGCCAGTGGCGAATGAAGACATTGAGGCAGTTTTTCGACAAGCGAAAGAAGAGCAGGAAAAAATTGATAGAGATTATGAAGAAGAGCATCAGAAGGAAGGAGTTACTGAGCCAAACAATGTAGCTTTGAAGGAAATAATGGCTACTTCCAAAACAAAAAGGCAAACCAGAAAGACGTTGAAGTCATCACTGGGAGGATTTGACAAATCCCTGGTCCTAGGATCAAGTGTTCGAATTACATCTGGATCATTTGAAGATTTTTCAGGCAGCATCAAGAAGCTAAATCGTAAAAAAGGAATGGTATGCTCTCCATTTTACGTATGAATTTGAAAGATGAGTTTCTTTTTTCTTTTTAATCTCTTTCTCCCCTTATGAGACATGAAAATCGGAAAATGATTGAACTTGAGAACTCAGGTTTGAAACTTGGGTTTACTAGTGGGCTAACCCTTAAGCTTCCATTGGAGCTCTTCTTGAAATATGCCTTAGTTTTCTTTCTGTTGGCTACCTTTCAATTTTAAGCCATCTCAACTTTTTTGCCCACTTAGATATCCTATACTCCCTCCGTCCCATAAAACCTTACCCACTTTGCCATTTAGGGCGTCCCACTCATAAGTCACACTTTCCTAAAAAGGAAACTTTATAACATTTTTTTATTAATGGGACCCACTTGTCATACTCACAACAGCTATCCACTTACTATTCTCTACCCCACTTTCTCTCTCCTACCCACTCACAACTCCTACTTTAATAACATTATTCCTTATTTTCCGTGCGGAACAGTAAGTGAGTAACATAATATGGGACGGAGGGAGTACACTTTAATTATTCAGTTTCCCATTTTACGCCAAACTAATTTTAGTTTTTTTCAATTGATGCTTTTAAGACATTTAGTACTACCTAAAAATATGGCGGTGGATGATAAAAATGAAAGGAATTTAGTAAATTTTTGTAACTAGAGCCAACAATTCTGTCCCGCAAGAAGAATAACATTTATAAAAGAGAGAATAATTCTATTGTAATTCATGAAGTTACAAGCAAGTTTAGCTACATCCTTTAAAAGTGTTCTATTGTTCAATGCAACTCTCTCCCTCTCTCTCTTGTTTAATTTTATCCTTTTTTTTCTTTTTTTTTCCTTCGAAAAGGGGAGTATATATTTTCTATATGTAGAGGCCTTTAGTTAACCCCTTTAATTACGTAAACGTGTTCAGTTTAGCTGATTAGTCATACTTTTTTTTTATTGAAACCGGACTTACATATTATTTTTCATCTTGCAGGCAACTGTTCAATTTACAGTGTTCGGGAAGGAGATTTTAGCAGATGTACAAGCTAACGAAATTGTAGCAGAAACGAACTGATGTATACAGAATCATTTGCATATATATTTGAATTGGTAAGTTTCTTCCTTCTTTTGACTTATTTCTTTAGTTTTAAGATGTGCTAGTGCTGAACAAGATAGTTCTAATTTTTAATGGTGACAAAGATTGAATACATGGAACATTTGAACAAGATAGTTCTAACTTTTAATGGTGTTTCGTCCAAAACGAGAATGAAAACAACACTGTTGCCTTGATATGTATTTGAATTTCACCATACTGGTTGACACCATTTTGTTGAAATAATACTCCCTCCGTCCAATAAAGATGTTCACATTTGCCATTTTTGTTTGTCCCAAAAAGATAGTCTCATTTCCAAAATTGTTATGTTAAAACCATCGAACTTCCGAAACTGCCCAACCAAGGACAAGAGGGAGAGAAAAGAGGATGAGAGTCAACCAAGGAAGAATAGGAAGTCATGGAGTAATAACTAAACCCCATTAAGGTTAGTGATCGAGATAATAATAGGTTATTAAAATATTTGAATAGTTAAATGGGACTATCGTTATGGGTGGGACGGAGGAAGTATCGGAAATATAGGAGTATATGCTTATGAGAATTAAAAGAACTGACCACTGGATACCAGTTTGTTTTGTTAGATATGTTAAAAAATTTGGGTTTTCAAAAATCTGGGATCTCAAAATTAAATCCCATATTTCAAATTAGTTGGCAGATTTTGAATTCAATTTTGCTGAGAAATGCAGATTTCAAAACTTTCTTTAATATTACTATTGGTCTATTTGTTGTGAAATTGGTGCTCTCCGTTGCAATCAAAACAAAGAAATCAACACACCCACACGTACAAGAAAGGAACAATCACACACAAGAACACAAGAGTTGTTTACCCGGTTCATTCACCAACTCGTGAACTACGTCCGGGGGCAATTGCCAAGCCAATATGTATTAGTCACCTCTCTAATATGTTGCTACAATATGTTCTAGGCCGAAATTATGCTTATATAGTTTATACAAGGAACCTAGCTCAGTCAAGGAAGAGATCTTAATAAAATAGGAAACAAAATCAGATTAGGAAAACGCTTCCCCGACGCTAGCGCGGTCGCCCTCCTTTGCCGAGGCTCCAAACCCAATTTTGACCATCAAGCGCGGTCGCTCTCCACCCTGAGCGCGGCCGCTCTCCCCCGCAGAAACTCCTCCGTCGCTTCCTTCCTTGCAGTTTAGGATCCAATCCCAACAATCTCCCACCGGAGACTAAACCAACAAACATAAAATCACCCATTAACTCCCACCACGGAGTAAAGACCTTCGAAGACATTCCCCCTCCATATTGGCTTGACACTACCACTCCTCTCCTCAAGTACTAAGGCGAGTTGAAACCAAGCGACGTTTCAACCTCTCCGTGTTAGATCGTTCTTGCCTCCCCAAATCAGCTTCTACCTTGATTTCTCCCCGCAAGTCTAACTTCGCCTTCTCCCTCCAGACCCACCTTCCTCGCAATGCTTCCCCTTGAAACTTGGACACACCTTGTTTCTTGCATCGACTCGTTCTTGGTCCGAATCCGCTCTGTTAGGGCCTTTGGACATCCACACCGCGTTGATCAACTTTGTGTCCTCCCCAACATACCGTTTCTTGATGTCTCCCCTTTTACACCAACAGCCGGTTCTTAAGCCTCTTTGCTCCCACCGGAGCGAACATCGACATTGTAGGTAGAATACAACATCTTCCCCTTAACTCCACGAGCCAACACCTTAGCCCCTTTTGTGACTTCCCAAGACCCACCAACGAAAGAAACATCATACCCTTCACTGTCGAGTTGTCCCACGGAAATCACTCTCCTCCTCAAATCCGAACATGCATCACGTCGTGTAGTTGTAAAACTTGACCCATTAGGTGTCTTCATCATTACGTCCCCCTTACCTTTGATCTTGATGGTTGACCATCACCAAGATAGAGAACCCCAAAATCTCCGGTTTTGTACCGCTTCATTGATTCTGCATCCCCACTAGCATGACAAGAAGCTCAGAATCCAACACCCAATCTTCACCTCGATCGCTCCTCCCCTAGATTAATACATCACCACCATCATCCACCATGTTAGCACCACCACCTTTTCCTGACAAATATAACCGATGTGCCCCAATTCACCACAATTGTAGCACTTGACCTTTTTCCCCTTAGGTCTCCCCCTATTTCTCTCCACCCTAAGTGCAGCCCCATCTACGGACGATTCTCCCCTTTTCTCTTTCCTTCGTAACTCCTCTTGAAGGATGAGATCTCTAACCTCCGTATACACCAATGCTTTGTTTCGACGTCTAATCGTTGTGACAAGAACCTCCCAACTATCGTGCAATGATTTTAGAAGAAAACAAGCTAGCACTTCATCGGAGAAAGTAATATCAACACTTTTCAATTGGTCCACCATACCTTTGAAATTGCCGATATGACTTCTTGCCATTGTCTGCCCCTCGACATCTTCGCATTCGCAAACCTCTTTATCAAATGCACCTTATTGATATTCGACGGCTTCTCATACATGTCAGAAGCCGGCGTTTGTAGCAACTCGGCGTTGTCTTGGCCTCCATAGCGTTCCGTGCAACGTCGTCGGTTAGGGCACTCCTTACCGCTCCTAACGCCTTCTGATCCAACGTCTCCCAATCCCCTTGTGACATGTCTTCGGGCTTCTCCTTCAAGGGCTTATGAAGATCCTTACAATAAAGGTAGTCTTCAATCCTTGTCTTCCAAAACGTGAAATTCACACCGTTGAATTTCTCGATTGAGTTCTTCATCTTGACTGCTTCACCAAAACCCCAAGAACGCGATTCAAAATTAATCAACTAATGAAAAGATTTTGAATCCTCCGAACCAATGCTCTGATACCAGTTGTTGTGAAATTGGTGCTCTCCGTTGCAATCAAAACAAAGAAATCAACACACCCACACGTACAAGAAAGGAACAATCACACACAAGAACACAAGAGTTGTTTACCCGGTTCATTCACCAACTCGTGAACTACGTTCGGGGGAAATTGCCAAGCCAATATGTATTAGTCACCTCTCTAATATGTTGCTACAATATGTTCTAGGCCGAAATTATGCTTATATAGTTTATACAAGGAACCTAGCTCAGTCAAGGAAGAGATCTTAATAAAATAGGAAACAAAATCAGATTAGGAAAACGCTTCCCCGACGCCAGCGCGGCCGCGCACCCCTGCAGCGCGGTCGCCCTCCTTTGCCGAGGCTCCAAACCCAATTTTGACCATCAAGCGCGGTCGCTCTCCACCCCGAGCGCGGCCGCTCTCCCCCGCAGAAACTCCTCCGTCGCTTCCTTCCTTACAGTTTAGGATCCAATCCCAACACTATTTATCTTTGAAATAAATAAATCTGGTGAGTTTTAAACGGTGGAGTATAATGGGTGGGTGGGGATTCGGTGTGGTGGTTTGTGGCGGCGGTGACGAGGTGGTTTGGTGGCTATGGTGGTGAGTTGGGAAGATGGGTGGTGGCTGTTGTGGTGGGTTGGGAAGAGGGAAGGGTCGGTGGTTGGGCTCAATAAATTACATTCCAGTTAAAAAAAATTAACGTCTTTAGCTAAAAAAATGGTCCATTGCCTTATTTGATAATAAATGCAAAAGTAGTTGCTCATCCTTGTCACTAAGGAGTATGTTGCCTTAAATCTGGATCTTTGGTACATCCTACTGTCTATTGTGTCGAGTTGGGACTAGGGATGGCCAAAACCGGTTTCGGTTTGGCAAAAGGGTGAACCTTAACCGGCCCTTGCTTACCCCTGATCTGGTTTCGGTTACCACAATTCGGTTCTGGTACGGTTTCGGTCCGGTTCCGGTCAATAATGAATAAAGAAGCTAAAAATTATTGAAAAACAAGGAATTTCCGTCCGGTTTCGGTTTCGGTTTCGATTCTGGTTCCGATCTGGTTCACCATTTATGTGAACCTTAACCGGTCCTTATCCAAAACGGTTCCGGTTACCCCGGTTCCGGTTTTTGTGACGATTCGTGGCGGTTCTGATCTTTTTCGGTCCGATTCCAATTCGATTTTCTGGTTTCGATTCGATTCCGATCCGATTTGATCATCCTAGTTGGGACTGCCCGGAATTTAACTTTAGTTCCTAATGGGAATTTGGCGCCGCTTCTTCCAAGCTTTTCAAAACTGAAAGTACTGAAAAGGGACATTAAAGGTGTAGGGATTGAATCTATCTATATATAATAATAAGATTGTGGTAAATAGAGGGGCTTCGAAGGGCATTTTAGTCCTTTCACACGGTGGCAAAATGGCAAATAACCCGGCTGAAATCGGATGTGGCAAGCTATGATTGGGGGAGGGTTTTTTTTTTTTTTTTTTTTAAATCAATTGGGACATGTGTCATCCGTTGGGTGGAGGGCGTTCTCGTCATTTCCATGGAGAGTGTCTTACACACGCCGACAAAGGAGAGTTAAGGCAGCTTGAATTTTTTTTTGGGCCACGTGGCGCGTTTTGGTTGGCTGACGTTTTTTTTTACCCAATTCTTTTACCTAAATTATTTTATAATTAATTAATTTTATTTAAAAAAAAATTTACACCAAAATTCATAATTTTTTTTTTCTCTTTAAATAAAAACTATTTTCATTTGATTTGGACACAGATAAAAAATAACTTTTTTAAATATAAATTTTTTAATTATCCTTTGTTAATTTTCCTTTTTAATTTTTCAATATGCTTTTAGTCAAAATTAATTAAGTGTCAAGTTTATTTTTTTAAATTATAAATGATAATGATAATAATAATATTTTTACTAATTATAAAAATAAAGAATATGAAATAAAATAAAAGTGATGAGGTATAGGATAATGAGTTGGAAGGGGTAATATGGTTATTGAGTTTATTTTAGTTCGATATATCAAATAATTTATTTATTTTATTTAAAAAAAATTGAATCATAGTAAATAAAGTATTAATAAAGAAGAATATCGAAAAAGATGGTCATCATTTTAAAATTTTTTATTGAAGTGCATGTCAATATTTTAAAAAGTATAGATAGTATAAATTAGTATTTTAAAGGGTTAATTGCAATTTAGGGCCTGAAGTCGATAGGGTCGATCTAAAACGGACCCTGAATTTTTTTTTTGGCCAAAACAGGGCCCCAAATGCAAAATTTACGCCAAATTGGGACTTTTTGACGGATTTTGTTAGAAAAGTCAGTTAAGTGACGGATTTTGGACTAAATTGAAAAGCAAATTAGTTATTAAGGACTGAAATGTAAATTTTTAAAAATTGATGACCGTTACAAAATATTTTTTTAAAAATAATATTTTTTAAAAATATAATATATTTCGAAAATCTGTAATTTTTTTTATAATTTTTAAAATATGTTAAAATAAATGTTATAAATATTAAAAAATTGTATTTTTAAAGAAAATAATATTTTTTTAAAAAAAATATATTTCGAAAAGCTGTAATTTTTTTTATAATTTTTAAAATATGTTAAAATAAATGTTATAAATATAAAAAAATGTATTTTAAAGAAAATTGTATTTTATTTTAAAAAAAATTACGTCTAATCATTTATATTTTTTATTTGCATTATTTATTGTCCTAATCCCTAATTATTTCTTATAATTATAACTTAACCAATTTACATGTACCTCATCAAATTCAAATCTAAAGGTGAAGGTGATGTCAATTTGAAATTTTAAAATTACTCTATTTCTTCAAAAAATAAAAATAAGAAAATTACTCTATCATATATTTGAATATTGAATCAATCGATATAAGCAAAAAATTGTTGTATTTTTTTTCTTTTTTTAGCATTCGAAAATAAGTACTCCTTTCTCCCAAAATAATTGTTCAGTTTTTTAATTTTTTCATATTTTCTCTTAATCAAGAAAAAAATTTGAAAAAACAAAAATTGGACAATATTTATTTTTCTGTTAAAAATGTATTTTGAAAAAAAGTTACTTTCTTTATTACAGTTTAAAATTTCCTCATTTCATTTAATTACCATATTAAATATTGAAAACTCCATATTCAATTGATTTTCCTTAGGCAACATATCTTCATGTTAAAATAACTATTTTTTTTTCTTTTATTATTAAATTAGCAAAGTTACTTTTCGTTTTTGTTTCTTAGGTGAGAATTTTATAAAATTGAAATTTTAATACTCCTTCATTCTCTAAATGAATGTCTATTTTTCTATTTAAATTTAATATGTATATTTAATTTCAAACAACAAATTTCACATCAATCATAAAAACAAAGTTGTATTTTTTTAAAAAAAATACTACAATTTATGTGAAACTTTTATACTTTAGAAAAAAATACATAAATCATAAAAAATATTAACAACAGAGCCGATGGAGCTCCATCCCTATTTATATGTTTAGGGTTTGTCCAATTCCATAACAAAATTGAATTTCAAAGATTTGATAACCCACCCTAAGTCCTACTAGGATTAGGAATCAATCAAATCCTAGTTTTAGATTTAACATAAAAAAATAAAAACAAAGTTGTATTTTTTAAAAAAATACTACAATTTATGTGAAGATTTTATATTTTAGAAAAAAAAATACATAAACAATTTATTTTAAAAAAATTCATTTTAAACAATTTATTTTTAAAATACAATTTTTTTATATTTATAACATTTATTTTAACATATTTTAAAAATTATAAAAAAAATTACAGCTTTTCAAAATATATTATATTTTCAAAAAATATTATTTTTAAAAAAATATTTTGTAACGGTCATCAATTTTTAAAAATTTACATTTCAGTCCTTAATAACTAATTTGCTTTTCAATTTAGTCCAAAATCCGTCACTTAACTGACTTTTCTAACAAAATCCGTCAAAAAGCCCCAATTTGGCGTGAATTTTGCATTTGGGGCCCTGTTTTGGCCAAAAAAAAAAATTCAGGGTCCGTTTTAGATCGACCCTATCGACTTCAGGCCCTAAATTGCAATTAACCCTATTTTAAAAGAGGGTGAGGAAGAAGTGGGTTGGGTTTGATGAGGGAGTGTGGGTTTGGGAAATTTTTTTTCATTTAACACAAATATTATTATTTTTAGGATTTTTATTTTCCTTCTCAAAATTTAATAAGTTAAATTGAAAATAAATATCATAATTATGTTCATGATGAGTTAATGTAAATAAATATGATATATTATTTTATAATTTTATAATTTTTTCCTCTTTTTTTTTTATTTCAATAAATGTACATATATATAATTGTTTTCTTTACCATTTAATGGTGGACTTGAAAATTATGCTAAACGGAGATATTTACTCATATCTATATCTATATCTCTATATATCTATATATAAAAGGAAGATTGTGGTAATTAAAGAGGGTTTGAAGGGCATTTTTGTCATTTCACACCATGGCATAAATGCAATTAATTCGCCTGAAAACACATGTGGCAAGCTGTGAATGGGAGTTTTTTTTTTTTAATAAATTTGGACACGTGTCGGCCGTTTGGTGAAGGGTGCTGTCGTAATTTTCATGGCGCGTGTATTACACGCGCCGACAACGACGCGTGAAAACAAATGGAATTTTTTTTTGACACGTATTTGGCTGGTAGGATTTTGGTTTTTTTTTATTAACCCATTTCTTTTACCTAAATTATTTATAATAAATTAATTTTTTTTTTTACACCAAAATTCATAATTTTTTTTCTATTTAAATAGAGACTATTTTCATTAGATTTGGACACAGAAAAAAAACCCTTTAGTCATTTTATTTAATTTTCGTCTTTTTAAGCATTAACAAAAGTTCACAATCCCCATGGTCCGAATATATTGATATGTATTGATGACCTTCCTTCCTCTTTTGACAGTTGCACCAACAATGTTGTCTTTTAAAGTTGTGTTTCACAATGTATAAAAATATTTCTCTCATTTAGTCATTTTATTTAATTTTCGTCTTTTTAAGCATCAATAACTTTTCGTGCATCGCGGATGTATATTAGATTTATTTTAGTGATCTTCAATCTGATATTTGTATTGACAATATAATTTTTAAATAATTGTTTTACAATGTATACAAACATCTCTACTTCCTTTTGTATTTATTTCAATTTCGATCAGTTATTCGTTAGTAACTGTCAGTGCATTGCACGGGGGTAAATCTAGTTTGAAATAAATGTTAGACCAAAATTTTGGGCTTCTATTCTTTATGTTATTTAATTTGGCTCCAAAACCATGTGACCCAATAATGTGGTACTATACTAGTAGTAGGTTGGCTGGTGGTCCTTGCAATTAAAGCCTCATTATTTGTTTTTCATTTTCACAGCTTTTATTCATATCTAGATCTGAATGGTTGGGTATATCTATATCTGAATGGTGGGTGTATCATACATAATACTCTTTTCGTTTTAAAATATTTGTCTCATTTGACTTTTTTATTGAACTTTGATCACAAATTTATGAGAGATTAATCATGTTCATGAAATTTTAAAAGTTGTTGTTGATAATATTATTAATGGTGAATCAATAGCAAATTTTAGAATTTCATGAACATAATTAAATTGTCATATATTTGTGGTCAAAGTTCAACAAAAAAGTCAAATGGGACAAACATTTTGGGACGGAGGGAGTATAATTTACACTGATTTTTTTTTATCCATTCAAATTTAAATGCCTCTTATTTTTCACTTAATTTTCATATGTAAAACTATCACTAATTTGCCTCTTAATTAATTAATTGATTTTTTTCATATATATATATTTTTCATAAACTCGTAATTTAAAAAATAATCAACCCAAACACTAGATCAATAACCATTTATCTCATCTTTATACTCCATTAAAATAGACGTCGTTTGTTGAGTCTCCAATTTAAAATAGATGTCGTGGAGATTTTTATATATTTTAAGAAATACAATTATTACTGCAACTTTAGAAAGTAAGTATCAAAAATATTCTCATTAATTATTGGGAGATTTTTATATATTTTAAGAAATACAATTATTACTGCAACTTTAGAAAGTAAGTATCAAAAATATTCTCATTAATTATTTCTATTTCATATATTATTTCACTTAAAAGGTATATTAAATAGGTTAAGTTGAGTTGAGTTGTGGTTCAAGTACTATTGGATTGAGAACTTACTAAAGATCTTTTTATTGCACATTCAAAAGGTTCACGGGCATTAAATCGTTTTTTTTTTTAATCAAACAACATAAACTTTCATTAATAAATATTCCCTCTGTCCCGGTAATTGCTTCATCATTTTTTCTCGACACGTAAATTAAGGGTTTCAAAAATGTTGTGAGTGTAATAGTAAAATAGAGAGAGAATGAGTGGAGGAAATAGTAAATTTGAAAAATGTTGTGAGTAAAATAGTGAAATAGGAGAGAGAATGAGTGGGTGGAATAGTAAAGATTTTTTGCCAAAAAAAAAAAAAAGGTGAAGCTTCTAACGGAACGCCTTCTTGAATAATTGGTGAAGCTTTTATTGAGACGGAGAGAGTATAAAAAAGATGAGGTTTCACATCAGTCAGATGAATTAGAGAAGTCAAAACTCGGGGCAAGAGAAGTTTTCTACAATTATGTTGAAGGCTTACGCTTCACTTCAACTTGTTTGTGTGGGCTTTGTTGTGCATAGTGATTTTGATTTTTGGCATAATGTAGCAGAGACTATGTGAAAGTCATTCTCGGGTGTGAGTTTGATGGTGTAAGTCACTTGAGGTTTGTCTACAGGCGAGAGATTGTTGGGATTTGATACAAACCTAACGACAGAAGAAAAAGGGTGAAATCGTAGTAGCAATTTGTTTTCTTATTGTGCGTGAACTCTTTTTGGCAACATAATTCTTTTATTGGTCAGAAAGCATATTACTTTTTGAATAAGGAATTAAAATCCTTTAGGATTAGATCTGTTGTTTCTATAAATACAAGTTATAACCTAAAATATTGTGCGCTAGTAAATGATCAAATTAGTCATTACTAATTTGTGTTAGTTATAGAGAATCTAGTAAATGATCAAATTAGTCATTACTAATTTGTGTTAGTTATAGAGAATCTGTGAGACATATAGAGAGCAAAGAATATTGAGGGTATGTAGGGTGCCATTAGGAACATTCCATTGTTGGTACAAGATATGTGAGGACCTATATGATGGTGTGTTCATGATGTGAGACTATGTTTATTGTTGTAAACATAAGCGATATTGTAATACAACATATTGAAATATTAGTTGATATCCTAACTTAATACTGCCCCAATATATAATTGTTGTTGCAATGATCTGAGTTAATAAATTATAAGTTTTCTTATTGATTGCTTCATATTATTTGTGTGCATAAGCGATGTGTCTCACCGTTATCAAGTTGGTAAAAAATTACAATTCCACAACAACATAATACATTCTTGGTGATGCTTGAAACCTATGATGAACTTTAATAACAATCGAATTAAAATGAACCTAATTATTTGTCCCAATAAACTATGGTTCACATATTTGATAACATTATCATAATATTAGTTCTAATAGTTACTTTTTCTATTTTAAAATTCTAAATAAATGTTATATTTAACTTATTAACAATTTAAAAAATAGGTTTATTTTCTACATTATCAAATTTGCAAAAGTTAACTTACTATTATAGAATCGCAATATTTATTTTCTAACAAATCAAAAGAAAAAAAAATGTGACATCTATTTTTTTGATGGAGTAGTATACACAAATTAATACAGAAAACTCGTCTAAAAAAAACAAAAAAAAAAATAGGAGCTCCCAGGGGTGGATCCAGTTACCTAAGTCACTGATTATATGTAACTTTATTTTTATATATGAAATTATTTTTCACTATTATTATTGTTTACAATATTTTTAAAATACCAAGCCAACGCGATTTCAAAATTCTGGATCCACGGCCGGGAGCAGGGATCGCCAAACCGGTTTCGGGCCCAGTTCCCATTCGAAAACCGCCGATTCCGGTTTGGCAAAAGGGTGATCCTTAACCGGCCCTGCCTAATCAAGGTTCCGGTTACTCCGGTTCCGGTTTTCTCTCCGGTTTGCTCCGGTTTCGGGCTTTACCGATCCGATTCTGGTCAATAATGAACATAGTTGTGAAAGGCTAGCGCCTTCCTCGCCCGCCTCGCCATTTTGGCGCCTCTAGGGGTTGACCGCCTTTGGTTTTATGGCGGACTGTTGTGCGCCTTTTTGGCCTAGGCGACACCTTTCTTGGTTATGGCGAGAGGTGTGGGGCGTCCCCCTTTGTCAAAAGGCATAATAGGCGTATACGTACTGTTAAACTAAGTCTCTAGGTATGTAATTATACGTTTGAAATTATATGTTACCTTAATTTCATGTATTATTCTCTTTTATATCATGGTTTAAAATTTATTTTACGATTTTAAACTACTTGTTTACTGATTTGAACATCAAATGTGTTTTTTGTCTTAAAATTCTCTTTTTTTTTTTGGTTTTTTAATTGCGTTAACATGCTATTGCATGTGAAATTTTGACCTTTATTTAATGAAAAATTCTTGTTCATAACATGTTTAAGCTTTGTTTATTATATCTTACATATGTATTATTTTACTATTTTGTTTGTTCTATTTTTCTGTCTTGTTCGCTTTTCGGCCGCCTTTCAACCGCCTCGCCTTTCGCCTTTTCTAGGAGCCTCTCGCCCGCCTCTCGCCTTTAACAACTATGATAATGAATAAAGAAGCTAAAAATTATTGAAAAAAAAGGAATTTTCGTTCGGTTCACGGTTCCGATTCCGGTACGATTTATCATTTATGTGACCCTTAACCGACCCTTATCCAAAACGGTTTCGATTATCCCGATTTCGATTTTCATGGCGGTTCATGACGATTTTGAACTTTTTCGATTCGATTTCGATTCAATTTTTCAATTTCGATCTGATTCCAGTCCGATTTGATCATCCCTTAGTTAGCCGGGAGCTCCAAAAGACAAGTCGGATGAAATGCGATGATTCCTTACTAGTACTGAAGAATGAAGCGTCCGCATCATATCAAAGCCCCGCCACTTGCTCACTGTTTAGCTGTCTCTCCTAAAATCCTATACATACAAAAGTATGTGTACGTATAGGTATCCGTTGTACAACCCCAAGACATAAAAGTACAATAGCATGCGCACATTAGTTTTTTACAGCGAATGCTGTGCTAAAGTAGGCACAATGTACAATACTTTGTTTAACTGAGTCAAATGTCGGATAAAAATAACCTAAGATGTCGGTTTTAGTTACACCCACTGGCCCCAATTTGTTTTGGAATCTTTTTCTTTATCATGTAGCCAAGGTAAGGAAATTGTAGTTTTGGTCCTTGTACTTTGATTACTTTGCAAACTTGGTCTCTTCATTTTGAAGCGTTAGAGTAGCAGAGCCAGATTTTTTTTGAAAGAGGGAAAAAATTAGTTAACTGAAAAAGTGAAGGATCGTCACCAAGGGCGAATCGAACAACATCGAAAGATTTTAGCTGTCGACAGACAAAGCTGGAACGTCTAAATGAGACTGTCTCTTGCCTCGTAGGCAGGGGCGGATGCACTTCATCGCCAGGAAGTGCAAATGACGCACCTAACATTTTGAAAATTACAGTTTGCACCCTATATATATATATATATATATATATATATATATATACTCCCTCCGTCCCGGTAGAAGCGTCGCCATTTTAGGGGTTTATGGAGCAGTCAAGATAGATCTGAAGATGTTCAAGGGTTTAAGGAGCAGTCAAGATAGATCTGAAGATGTTCAAGGGTTTATGGAGCAGTCAAGGTGGTTGGAGAAAAAATATGAAAGAAAAGGAGTCTAAGTCGGAGGAGTTGGTGAGATCAAGGAGGAAAATCGTGGAGGAGTTTCTGTTGAGCTGGGCGACCGCCCATGGTGGTGGTGGGCGACCGCCCACATGGACAGAAAGTATGGCTAGGGAGAAAATCTCTGGGCTGATTTGTTTCCTATTTTGATACAATCTCTTCTTGCAAAGGTGAGTGGTATAAGCCGGTTAGACCACGTGGGAAGAGGAGGACTTCTCGCAAACGACGGATGAGGGGTAAGGAGGATGTTATACTCTACCGAAAACATCAATTTCGTTCCGGGTGGGAGCAAGAGGCTTGGAGACTGGCCTGTTGGTGTAAAAAGGGGAGAGACATCAATAAACGGTGTGTTAGGGTAGAGAGGTGACAATGTGTAGCTGGCCAGCAAGGAGACAGTCACAAGTACCTAACAGAGAGCGAGAAAAAAGACCACAAGAAGACAATGCAAGAAGCAAGGTGTGTGCGAGTTTCATGGGGAGCATTGCAAGGGGAGTGGATCTAGGAGGGAGAAGGCGAAGTTAGTCTTGCAAATAAATCAAGGTAGAAGTTGATTTGGGGAGGCAAGAAGGATCTAACACGGAGAGGTTGAAGCGTCGCTTGGTTTCAACTCGCCTTATTACTTGGGCGTGGAGGCTCATGGTGGAGGAGCGTGGAGGCTCAACATAGTGGTGTAAAATATTTGGTGGATCATTCTCAGGTGGGAGTATGATAGGAGCATGTCACAATGGTGGTTTATGTCTCCAAATGGGAGATTGTTGGAATTGGAGCCAAAACCAAGAAGAGGATCAAAACCATGGAGGAGCAGAAAATCGGAGCGGACTGTTGAAGTGGGCGACCGCTCATAGAGGAGGTGGGCGACCGCCCAAAGAAACAGATTGTCGGGGACGGATTTCTGGAAAGGAGTCCACATATGGAATTAATATTAGTATTCCTAATTTAAGTTATACTCCTTCCGTCTCAAGGACTCCGGGTGTGAGCACCCCAACCCGGGACCTAACACATGTCCCGATCTAAGGGAGCTCAAACTAAGAAAATCCATTTAAATTTTTAAACATTTGTTTGCCTTTAAAAGAAAACCACTTTTCAAACTTCCAAATAAAAATCAATTGATAATGTCCCTACTTAAAGGAAATCCAACTACAACTTTAATAAACCGAAATCTAACCAATTACATTGGAAACCTTAATTAACCTTGTTTAACAAAAGAGTTTTCCATACAAATTACAAAAGAAGAATACTTAATAAATACTCCTAACAACCGACTCCTATACTTAACTTGTCAAGCCCCAAAAGCAAAGGTCCACAATGAAATCCCCAGGCCTCGCGGGTTGGGTCACTGTCCTCGGAATCTAAAACAAGAAAGGGAGAGGGGTGAGAATAAATCTCAATGAGCTATTATGATATGCAGCAAGATGCCAAACAAAGTGCAACACATAGCATGGTAGCACATAACACATTATGAAAACGGTAAACACCTTTCGTTACCTCATTTTACCTTTCCCGTCTGAACAATAAGTCGTACAACGTGGGAGTAAAACTCCACTCTTTGGTGAATCGCCTCCAGCACATTCACCTCTTATAGGACTCATACCCCGAGATCCATATAAGAAAGGATACCTATATTAGAGTATCCAACAATAATATCGTCCTCCTTACAACAATCGCAACAGTGCGTCAAAGCCTTTTGGGTCAATACAGTCGTTAGCACAGCCCCATTCCGTGGCCACAGAGTGGGGAAGGGTCACCGGTATGACGAACCTTCAATCACTTATTGAACAAATCAATAATTGATTGAAATCCATCATACCCACCCGAACATAAACACGCTCAAGCACATAATAGATACTTGAGATAATCCACAAAACGGGATAACAATATAATAACATGGTAATGCATACTCATGTAATCAACACCATAGTGCAACAACCATATAATACACTATGCATTATAATATAACAACATGGTAAAGTATACTCATGCCAATCAATTCCATCAATGAATATAAATTCAAGTAAGGTATCCATATAACCACATAATCCACGCCGGGATACAATATAATCATATACCAAATAATCCACACCGGGATGCAATATAACCATATACCAAATAATTCACACTTGGGATACCACACAATAACTTGCCAATTAATCCATACTCAGGATGTTAAGGTATACACCAAATTCAACAATTCAACAAATTGGGATAATAATGTCACAAGGCGATACATGCTCATCTTCCATTAACGAAATAGTGAAACTTATGGTTTCTACGCTATTTCTAACTAATCACCAAGGATAGGGGAACAAGTAAAGTCACCAAGTACCATAAACCAAACCTACGAAGTCATTACTCAACCTTGAATAAATCTTATCAAAAGTGCAAGACCTACTTCCCAAGTTTGGACCACTTTCCGAACAATATTTAACTACTCCTACAATTTCATTTTGACCAAATAAAAGGTCATGGCCAAGCCAAGGTATCCTACTCTAACCTAGGTTAAAGAGGATCAATTCGTATCCGGGTTGCTTAGGTTCTACTAATTTATATCGGGTGGGAGTCACCATTTATAAGAGGTCAACAAACTTGCTAAACGATCCTAGTTTAAATTACGAAAATTTGGTTCAGGGTCTTGGGCGACCGCCCTAACCACTTGGGCGACCGCCCAAGTGGGCTTCCAAGAAATTTAGATCTCCTGCCAAGATGGGCGGCCGCCCAAGCCCCCATGGGCGACCGCCCAAGCCTCCTCCAGCCCATTTTTTTCAGATTTTAACCCCTTTTAAGCCTAGGTTTCAAATCCTTCTAACCAAGCTTAGTTCAAGAACACCAAATGATACTTCAACCTTATCAAGTCCCAACCAACATGTAAACTCCAAAACCAATTAACCCTAGATTATTTACCACTACCATTTCTATCCATTTCACCATTTCAAATGAATTCTAACTTTCCAAATCAAATTCCACCCATTCCTTTAAATCTAAATCAACTCCCATAAACCACAACATCTTTATTTTTAAGTCATTAACCCATTTCCTAACTCCAAGAAGACTTCCAAAACATAGAACAACAATTACAACATCAAGAACAACAATAGATAGTTCATGAGCACATAAATGAAAAGAGGTCATAACAACTCACCTTAGGATTTTAGGATGAAAAGATGATCTTCAAAGCTTGATTGATTCCTCTAGTTGTCTCAAGACCAAAAGCACTCTTTGATTAGGAAATGGAGGAGGATTGCTCTTGGTAGGATTTTAGTAGAGCTTCCATGGATGCTTCCTTTTGAGAAGGAAGAAGAAGAAAGTGAATGAATGAAGGAGGAGGAAGGAGAGTAAGAGGAGGATGATGGAGAGGGGGGGGGGGGCGGATGGAGGGAGCAAGAGGAGGGGTTAGGGAAGGACACTTGTCAAGCTTATGGGAGAGCAAGAATAATTTGGCCCCCCAACAAAAATCTAAAACAAAGGCTTTCACTCTAATTAAATTTGACCTTTCCCCCTATTATTAAATTCCACCCATTTTAACCTCCCTTTACTATTTATAAATTTTCCATTCTTATTATTTCCCCAAGTTTCTTTATTTGATAACCAATAAATTCTCAAGAGGTTCCAAATTCACTTCTCACCCACTTTATCTTAATTTAAGATTTTTAAAGGCATAATTGAACACATAAAGCTAACATAATTATTAAAAGCATATAATATAATATTTAAAATTAGTGCCCATGGTTGGGGTCGTTACACTCACTCCCCCTTAAAGAAAATTCGTCCCGAATTTGACTGTCACTTACCCTAAGGTTCAAATAGCGAAGGTTACCTTTCACACATTCTAACTTAATATTTTCAATTAGACTTTTCAAGGGCAAGATTCTACTATACATTCTCACAACCCGAGTACTCTAGAACTTCACTTCCCAATTAGTCTCTTCACTTCTATGATTCTTCCCAAGATTTCTAATTTCATTAATAATACGATTTTACGACGCAACACCCCAAGAATACTATACAATTATTACTACCCGAATTTCCACGACCTCAAGAAAGTACAATTAAATAAAAGTATTACAACTTAAGTTACCAAATATATCACGATATTATATTTAAAACTTCAAATGCCCTGCAAGCTGCCCCAAGTCGGTCTATAAGTCAAATCACCAACATTTTCTAAACTTCAAATGGATTAACAAACTTTGGAGCTAAATTACCTTAGGCCTAGCTTTACTAATTTTACCCCAACAAATTGGAGATCGAAATATCTTCCTGAACCACGCCTCAAACGGTTTTATCTCAAAGCTAGAATGATACCTGCTATTTACGCAAACTCGCTAAGGTTAATTAAACTTCTCAAGTTGAAGGGAAATCTGTCACACAAACATAACCTATTCTTCCAGAATTTGGGTAGTCTTCACATCTCTTCCTTTCGACTAACTAAATCTTTCAACTCTTAGGGTCGGTAACTAACCCCGGAAGGGAGCTTCAAAAGATAAGATTCCACTTAAACCACACAAACAATTGTAACCACTCTTCGATAAATGATAAGAAAATTCCGCTTTACCTAAGTTAGCTTCCCCGGAACATACGCTATCACCTTCCCATTTTGGATAACACCACACCCTGATCTTCCGGTAATACATACTTAAAACTTCACAAGATCCTCACATCCACTAGGTAAGGTAAGGATCGGGTTCAAAGCTAACCTATTCTCCATTACTAACCACATGATTCATCCTTATTACATCCTACACCATTTATACGTCCTTTAGAGTCAACTAAAGCAACGACTCTACAATTCTTAAGAATTCCTTAAATTTCTTAGGTAACACTTGCCAACTTAAAGATCACTGACTTAATCCTCACAAGATCCATGGTAACCTCCACGTTTAAGACTATAGAACCCAAAATTTTGAAAACTTCTCGAGCCAACTCACACTAGCTAAACTTTGCATACAAGTACTTCTCACCAAGGATTATTAACCCTATCCTCCAATGATTTTCATGATCCTCTCGGAACTTTAATTAACAAGAGACCCTCAATTCTAATTACCATAAAGCCATCAAAATAAGGCTTACAATCCTGCTTATCATACTCAGAACCAACACATGAAATATACCGACGGGAGCACATTTACCATTTACTCACAACTAGCACATAAAAATTTTGAAAAGACTTCCTATGCAAGTCTAACATATACCAATTACCCTTTACATCTTAATTCCAAAGTTTCACCTTAAATACCCACATATAACAAGAATTTCACATTAAGGTTTACCTATATCAAATGCCAATATAAGCAATTTAGGCATGGAAAAAGGAGACTCACTTATTATGATAGTCTACCATTATACAACAACTACTTAACCCTCCAGGTCAAGTATATCTAAAAATCATAATTTAATAATTATACCAATTCAACCGGCAATACATGCTCAGCCATAACCACATCACCATCGTGGTAAACCAAAGAAGGTTCGAGGTATTCTCTCATAAGAGCAGAATCCTCTAACAATAAAACAAAATTTCAAACAATGCATGACACATAAAAGCAAAACACTATGCCACACATAATGATATGAAACAAGATCTATAAAATATGACCCCTAACTTCTGAGACAGGGAATACCTCTAGTGACCTCTGAGGGATCTATCTCTCCTGAACCCGAAACACCTACTCGCCCATAGACCTTCTCTTTCGGTTCCCCTTTGCTATCTCTCTTGGTACTACCTCTTTGTCGTCCACCCTGCTGACCGTTGCTTGAAGCTCGCCCCCACGTCATCCTTGGGCAATTCCTCCTAAAGTGTCCCAATGCTCCACAATTTAAACACTTGCCTTGCTTACTCCAACACCGATCTTCGGTATGTCCAACCTTCTTGCAAAAGTTACAAATCATCCCATACTGCTTGGGTATTGGCCTAGACGAAGAAGCTACCACAAGTTCCTCTCTCATACTTCCTGAAGTTAAGGTCCTTGGCTGTCCTCTAATGATTTTGGATCCTTGTCCTATACACTTTGGCTTGTTTACAATCTTACTTCCGGATCTTCCACTATTTTCCTCAATGTCCTTCTCGACCTTATATGCCCTATCTATGACTGTCTGATAATCAATGAAACTATCAATCCATAATTTCTTCCTAAACTCACTCCTCAAACCTGTTACAAACTTCTGAACCCTTTTCACTTCATGCGATACCAAATGAGGGCAACACTTAGCTAATTCCTCAAACCGGATCGAATACTGATTCACCGTCATGTTCCCTTGTTTTAATCTTAAGAATTCAATCTCCTTCTTATCCCTTGTAACCATGGAAATGAAATAGTCCTCGAACTGTTGAGTGAAATTATCCCAAGTCTGGGGCGTATGATCCCGCTCCCAACTTCCCTTCACAATCTGCCACCACTGATCAATTTGGACCTTCAAGTTTGAAAACGGCATACCTAACTCTCTCTTTGTTGGGACTTCCTATAACCTCGAAAATCCTATTCATTTCTGCTAACCATTTTTCCGCCTTTAACGGATTCGGATCTCCGTAAAAGCTCGGTGGGTTCATCCTCACAAATCTATCTAATCCATCACTTTGGTATCCCTCAGGTTGATTCGGAACCGATCCTCTAGTCTCCATATTATGTACAAACATCCTGAACAATTTCATCATCTCTTCATTCTGATTTCCACCTATACCCATATCTCCTTCAATTTCTAGGACCTTCCGCTGATCATCCTTGCTTCCGGCCATTAGAACGAACTCCTGCATTAAACACTCGGTGTCAATTTCCACACATTCCCCCTTAGTTTAGACATCTACCCTTGACCTCTAAACTAAGCTCTGATACCAACTGTGAGCACCCCAACCCGGGACCTAACACATGTCCCGAGCTAAGGGAGCTCAAACTAAGAAAATCCATTTAAATTTTTAAACATTTGTTTGCCTTTAAAAGAAAACCACTTTTCAAACTTCCAAATAAAAATCAATTGATAATGTCCCTACTTAAAGGAAATCCAACTACAACTTTAATAAACCGAAATCTAACCAATTACATTGGAAACCTTAATTAACCTTGTTTAACAAAAGAGTTTTCCATACAAATTACAAAAGAAGAATACTTAATAAATACTCCTAACAACCGACTCCTATACTTAACTTGTCAAGCCCCAAAAGCAAAAGTCCACAATGAAATCCCCGGCCTCACGGGTTCGGGTCACCTGTCTCGGAATCTAAAACAGTAAAGGGAGAGGGGTGAGAATAAATCTCAATGAGCTATTATGATATGCAGCAAGATGCCAAACAAAGTGCAACACATAGCATGGTAGCACATAACACATTATGAAAACGGTAAACACCTTTCGTTACCTCATTTTACCTTTCCCGTCTGAACAATAAGTCGTACAACGTGGGAGTAAAACTCCACTCTTTGGTGAATTGCCTCCAGCACATTCACCTCTTATAGGACTTCATACCCAGTAGATCCATATAAGAAAGGATACCTATATTAGAGTATCCAACAATAATATCGTCCCTCCTTACAACAAGCGCAACAGTGCAGTAAAGCCTTTTGGGTCAATACGATCGTTAGCACAGCCCCATTCCGTGGCCACAGAGTGGGGAAGGGTCACCGGTATGACGAACCTTCAATCACTTATTGAACAAATCAATACTTGATTGAAATCCATCATACCCACCCGAACATAAACACGCTCGAAGCACATAATAGATACTTGAGATAATCCACAAAACGGGATAACAATATAATAACATGGTAATGCATACTCATGTAATCAACACCATAGTGCAACAACCATATAATACACTATGCATTATAATATAACAACATGGTAAAGTATACTCATGCCAATCAATTCCATCAATGAATATAAATTCAAGTAAGGTATCCATATAACCACATAATCCACGCCGGGATACAATATAATCATATACCAAATAATTCACACCGGGATGCAATATAACCATATACCAAATAATTCACACTTGGGATACCACACAATAACTTGCCAATTAATCCATACTCAGGATGTTAAGGTATACACCAAATTCAACAATTCAACAAATTGGGATAATAATGTCACAAGGCGATACATGCTCATCTTCCATTAACGAAATAGTGAAACTTATGGTTTCTACGCTATTTCTAACTAATCACCAAGGATAGGGGAACAAGTAAAGTCACCAAGTACCATAAATCAAACCTACGAAGTCATTACTCAACCTTGAATAAATCTTATCAAAAGTGCAAGACCTACTTCCCAAGTTTGGACCACTTTCCGAACAATATTTAACTACTCCTACAATTTCATTTTGACCAAATAAAAGGTCATGGCCAAGCCAAGGTATCCTACTCTAACCTAGGTTAAAGAGGATCAATTCGTATCCGGGTTGCTTAGGTTCTACTAATTTATATCGGGTGGGAGTCACCATTTATAAGAGGTCAACAAACTTGCTAAACGATCCTAGTTTAAATTACGAAAATTTGGTTCAGGGTCTTGGGCGACCGCCCTAACCACTTGGGCGACCGCCCAAGTGGACTTCCAAGAAATTTAGATCTCCTGCCAAGATGGGCGGCCGCCCAAGCCCCCATGGGCGACCGCCCAAGCCTCCTCCAGCCCATTTTTTTCAGATTTTAACCCCTTTTAAGCCTAGGTTTCAAATCCTTCTAACCAAGCTTAGTTCAAGAACACCAAATGATACTTCAACCTTATCAAGTCCCAACCAACATGTAAACTCCAAAATCAATTAACCCTAGATTATTTACCACTACCATTTCTACCCATTTCACCATTTCAAATGAATTCTAACTTTCCAAATCAAATTCCACCCATTCCTTTAAATCTAAATCAACTCCCATAAACCACAACATCTTTATTTTTAAGTCATTAACCCATTTCCTAACTCCAAAAAGACTTCCAAAACATATAACAACAATTACAACATCAAGAACAACAATAGATAGTTCATGAGCACATAAATGAAAATAGGTCATAACAACTCACCTTAGGATTTTAGGATGAAAAGATGATCTTCAAAGCTTGATTGATTCCTCTAGTTGTCCCAAGACCAAAAGCACTCTTTGATTAGGAAATGGAGGAGGATTGCTCTTGGTAGGATTTTAGTAGAGCTTCCATGGATGCTTCCTTTTGAGAAGGAAGAAGAAGAAAGTGAATGAATGAAGGAGGAGGAAGGAAAGTAAGAGGAGGATGATGGAGAGGGGGGGGGCCGGATGGAGGGAGCAAGAGGAGGGATTAGGGAAGGACACTTGTCAAGCTTATGGGAGAGCAAGAATAATTTGGCCCCCCAACAAAAATCTAAAACAAAGGCTTTCACTCTAATTAAATTTGACCTTTCCCCCTATTATTAAATTCCACCCATTTTAACCTCCCTTTACTATTTATAAATTTTCCATTCTTATTATTTCCCCAAGTTTCTTTATTTGATAACCAATAAATTCTCAAGAGGTTCCAAATTCACTTCTCACCCACTTTATCTTAATTTAAGATTTTTAAAGGCATAATTGAACACATAAAGCTAACATAATTATTAAAAGCATATAATATAATATTTAAAATTAGTGCCCATGGTTGGGGTCGTTACACCGGGTAAATTAATTTTTGATCAGGAGTAGGTTTTGTATCTCTATAAATACATTGTGACTACCACCATAATATTTGTATCAAAGAGGAGAAAATTAGGATATCAAAGGGAGCCACAAAATAGTGTCTAGGAAGGGGGGTCGGGGGCCTAGGAGAGCCATGAGAGCGATCCTACAACCCGGCCATGACTGTGTTATTTGTGCGTTCTCGGGGAGGTTAGATAATACATATATGAGAGATTGCCCATGGAGAGTTACTATGCTAGATCTGTGTGAGTGCATATGTAAAGTTGTAATCCTTCATATATTATTATAGTGATATCCTGGCTTGGTGCCTCCGGATGTAGCCACGGGTGGTGGTGAACCGGGTTAACAAATTATCGGTGTTCTTGTTCTTTCATATTATCATGTGTTGATTTATTTTTTCTCCATGTTGATAACTGCTAATATGGGCTAGTGGATGTGGTGATCCCCCAATTTCACAACACAAGCCAACACCCCCCCCCCCCCCAATATGAGATCTTCTCCGCCGTCCACCTAAACTACGTAGGAAAGTCCCAAAGCCAATTCAGAGAACAATGAAATTGCATGTGTGGATGTTAACATTGGAAAGTGATGGAAGGAAATATGGAGTGAAATTGCATGTAGAACTACCAAACATGATAACCGGACTACCAAACATTATCACTTTTGTGAAATGGAAGTTAACATTGGAAAAATTCAAAAGTGTAGGGGTTTAAAGGATTATATTTCCAACAAAGAATTCTATTTCCTAGCAAAATTCAAAGAAAAAGAAAGATCAAGAAATTCTTATCCTCATAGTATGGAAGTATGCATATGGAAATTATATGAAATCACGGGTACAATATGTATGGACAGCTGTCCCAAGGCAATTCTTCACACACTAGTGTGTGAAAAATTCTAGGTATTTTTGCATAGGTGCCCTTATAACTTTAGATATTTACAAGAAAGTATCTTTATGTTGAATGGTCTATGGATGTTGGCCCATACCTTGTGTCAGTTCCTTTTACTTGCATCATGTCCAACTTTAGGCTGAATACAAAACATTGAAGTAGATTTTAAGTGGAGTGTTTGGTAATATTACTCCCATTTTGCTTAAAATTTTTGTTTAACCTTTGATTCTATTACTTCCCTTCTATATCATTATAATTATAAGTTATTACCTACTCCATCCGTTTCGATAGAACCTGCACACTTACTGTTTGCACGAAAATTAAAAAAAATGTTAGTGGAAAAAATGTCGTGAGTATGAAAAATGAGGTTGAAGTGAGAAAGTGGGGTAGGAAATAGTGATTTGATTGGTGTTGTGAGTATAAAAGTAAAGTAGGAGAGAATTAGTGGGTGAAATAATAAAGATTATTTGCCATTTTAGAAAGTGTGCAGTTTGTAATAGGACGTCCAATGAAGAAAGTGTGCCGGTTGTCGCGGGACGGAGGGAGTATATCTTTTGAAGTGCTTGGTTATATGGATTTAAAATTACGATAGCTGGTTACTAATTGCAGCAACTTCAGATCCGAATAATCATATTGAATCGATGGTAGAAAATATTTGGTGCTGAAATTGTACTATTTTAGTATTTTGGTGTAATTTATGCACCATACTGTTGGAGATCTCTGCGTTAGGTTTGTGTTAGTCTTAACGTTAGATTTTCTAACTACATTAAGCTTGAGTAGGTGTTAAAGTGAGAAAAAATAGAAGAGAAGGGGGCTATACGACTATATGAGCAAACTACAAGGACCAAGAATGTAAAGATTCTCCACATTTTATATTCAACCGGTCAGCAGCAACCACTGAAGAAAGTGAACCAGTCTGTTTGCAGAAAAGAGTAAAACCAGTATTAAATTCTCACAACCTCCCAAGCTCAACCCCACATACCAAATCCCATTTCCCCAAGATTTTCACCCAATTCTTGCCCTCTACTCAAGCCCTAGAAATCCATATACAAAATGGGTTGGGTTCATCTCATGTAACCTCCTTGTAAATTCTTCCGCAACAAGAGACACAGCACAATTTAGCTCAAACCCAGATCAAGAATGGCATCTTTTTGCATCTCAAGGTACTTCTTGATCCTTTCTCTCATATTTTACATCAAGAAAGTAACTGCAGACTCTAATTGCTCATTCCACTTCAAGAAATTTGATAAAGATTCAAGTTTTAGCTCTGAGATTGGTCTATATGGTGATGCAAAGGCTGTTAATGATGGGTTATCTTTGCAAATCACTGGTCCTTTAAGTTCTAGTGCTGGTAGGGTAATGTATAAGAAACCCATTAAACTTCTTGAGGGAATTCCCACGAAATTGGTGTCTTTTTCGACTAGCTTCTCGTTTTCGTTGTCTCCCCAAATAGGGGATGGTGTAGCTTTTGTTATGGTTCCAATTGGGTTTCCTTTGAATGTGTTTAATGGTGGTTCATTTGGGTTATTGAGTGGGAAGAAATTTAGGGTATTGCCAGTTGAATTTGATACTTTGATGGATGATAAGTATGGTGATGTTAATGGAAATCATGTTGGCATTGATATGAGCAGTCTAGTGTCTGTTAAAGTGAGAAATGTTTCTTCCATCAAGTTGGTGCTGAATAGTGGTGAAAAGTTGCAAGCTTGGATTAATTATATAGCCAGTTCGAGGCGTTTAGAGGTTAGATTGAGTAAATTTGGGGAGAGAAAGCCGGTGGACCCATTGCTCTTCCACGCGATTGACTTGTCAAGGATATGGAAAGAGAAAGAGGTGTTTGTGGGGTTGAGTTCTTCGAATGGGAATTCTTCACAAATTTGCAATATCTATTCTTGGAGTTTCGATCGAAGACAAGTTCCTCAAGGGATGCATTCTCAACCGTTGGATCCTGATGATGGTTATAAGGAGGAGAAGAAAGAAAATCGAGTTGTTTATAAGAGAAGTGATTGTGTTTCAAGAATCCTTGCTGCACTTATATTTGGGACGGGGATTGGAGCTTTGGGGGCGTTCTTTATACTGTTTGCGTGGACAGTATTTGGGAATAGGCGTCCAATTGTGCCAGAAGAGCTTGCAGTGAAGCCCGTGGAGTATGACTACAAGAAGTTCAATGTTATTGTGGATAAAGCCACTGAAAATGGTAAGCAGTAGTTACCTAGGATCTAACGTTTGTGCGTGTAAATCAATTCTATTTTTTTCGTAAGTGTGCGTCTTATTGTTGCTGTAGTTTGATGATCAATCATTTAAACGTAGTCTCTGTTATTAATTGTCCAATGTTCTGATCATTGAGATACAGCTACAAATTTGGAAATGAAAATGTGATTGTCGCAAGCAATTACAAATATATCTTTACATAGCTATCTACTAGAATTGAAATTTCGGTCTATCTTGACCTTGTTATCTCATTGTTGTCCTACCTCAACCTTGTCTGTGGGAATTCTCTTTCCACCACCAAGTTACGCGTTGGTAGTACTTTCCATTCTTCCATCTCAAGATTGTCAAGTTCAGTTTATTGATCCCTGAAAGTGCGTAAAAGTTATCAAGTTTGTATGAAAAATGTTTCTTTTTTGCACGACAGAGTCGCACCATTGCCGGGCATGGAGCCTGAGCTCTCTCTCTCTCTCTCTCTCTGGAACATGAGATCTTTCCATTCTCTCTCTCTCTCTCTCTCTCTCTCTCTCTCTCTCTCTCTCTCTCTCTCTCTCTCATCAATTTAGCAATCTAAGACCCCACTAAGTTTGATTTGGGTGCTCAAATTATCCTATTAAAGAACTTGTTAAAGACCAACCACATTGTGTTATTGAAGGCTTAAAGCAATGGTGCAATTCAAACTTTACATTGTGTTTATCACAAAGGCGTTTGGACAAGGTCCTACTCCAACCCTTTTTTCTAGCAATAATTGACCAGAACATGCTTTTATTTGAGATCTTTTTGTTCCTTTCAATAAATTTTGAATGATGAATTAACTCCGTCCCAAAATGAAAGTCGAAAAAATGCCCAAAATTGCTCTCGATCAATCAAGAGTAAATTTGAAATTTGTTTGGACATTCTTTGGTGATGCATTACAGGAGGAACCCTTTTGAGCTAGAACGAAAAGATAAGCGAGATTCAAAAACTAAGAATCCCGATATTGAAATTAGCGGCCAAAGATATTCGATATACTGTCTGATAAAAAACAACATAATACGCCTAAAGAGAGCTAAACATTCCTAGACACTGGCAACTGGAAGTTGCAGCATCATCCTGAAACCATCACAAAATTTTTACATATCTTCTTGAGCTTCTTCTTCTTCATCCTCGTAGTACTCACCATCCTCTTCAGCTGTGGCATCTTGGTACTGCTGATACTCCGAAACCAAATCATTCATATTACTTTCAGCTTCAGTGAACTCCATTTCATCCATACCTTCTCCAGTATACCAATGCAAGAAAGCCTTCCTCCTGAACATAGCAGTAAACTGCTCACTAACACGCCTGAACATCTCCTGAATGGAAGTCGAGTTTCCTATGAAAGTGGAGGCCATTTTTAACCCAACTGGTGGTATATCACACACAGTTGATTTCATGTTATTGGGGATCCATTCAACAAAGTATGATGAGTTCTTGTTCTGGACATTGATCATTTGTTCGTCAACTTCTTTCGTGCTCATCTTGCCACGGAAGACGGCTGATGCTGTTAGGTAACGACCGTGACGTGGGTCAGCTGCACACATCATGTTCTTGGCATCCCACATTTGTTGAGTGAGTTCGGGGACAGTTAAGGCCCTGTATTGCTGGGAGCCACGGGAAGTGAGAGGGGCAAATCCCACCATGAAGAAGTGGAGACGCGGGAATGGGACTAGATTGACAGCAAGCTTTCGGAGGTCAGAGTTCAGCTGACCCGGGAATCTCAAACAGCATGTTACACCAGACATGGTGGCAGATATCAAATGGTTCAAATCACCGACTGTATAACAAAGTAATCCACAATATTCCAATCAGAATTCAGTAAAAACTTGATAGTTCATGGACACGCAAAAGACCACTAGACATACATGCATCAACATTTAATTACACAAATGGGTAAATGAGAATCATAAGGAGTGCAATTATATTGAAGAACTTACAGCTAGGTGTTGTGAGCTTGAGGGTTCTAAAACAAATGTCATAAAGAGCCTCATTATCAAGAACCATACACTCATCTGCATTTTCAACCAGCTGGTGAACGGACAAGGTTGCGTTATAAGGCTCAACAACTGTATCAGACACCTTTGGTGAAGGGAACACAGAGAAAGTCATCATCATTCGATCAGGGTATTCCTCTCTGATCTTAGAGATCAGAAGGGTTCCCATCCCAGATCCTGTTCCTCCTCCGAGAGAGTGGCAAACCTGAAATCCTGCAAAAGAACAACAAAAAAATTGTCAACACAGCCGATATATTCACATATAGATTGCATATAACATTCAAAATCAAATGAACAGAACGTTTTCATGAAAAATTGTCAAACGGAACAACCATATGCATATAAGGTGTTTGCATAAGTGCCTATCAAAGATAGACTGTGTGTATATCTGGTGTTACATAGACCAAAGAAATATTTCAGACCATAGAGAGAAATTGACAAATAGAAAAACCATGTGCATATAAGGTGTTTGCATAAATGCCTAACACAGATAGATTGTGTGTGTGCATATCTTGTGTGACATAGAACGAGGAAATTTTCAGATTGAGAGAGAGAAACAAACCTTGAAGACAATCACAATTCTCAGCCTCCTTCCTAACGACGTCAAGAACCGAATCAATCAACTCAGCTCCCTCAGTATAATGCCCCTTAGCCCAATTGTTTCCAGCACCAGACTGACCAAAAACAAAGTTATCCGGCCGAAAAATCTGGCCATAGGGACCAGATCTGAGACTGTCCATGGTACCAGGCTCGAGATCCATGAGTACAGCCCTGGGAACAAACCTTCCAGTGCTGGCCTCATTGTAATAAACATTGATCCTCTCGAGCTGGATATCCGTTTCTCCCTGGAAACGGCCTGTGGAATCGATTCCATGTTCAGCACAGATAACTTCCCAGAACTTGGCACCGATTTGGTTGCCGCATTGGCCTCCCTGGATGTGGAGAATCTCACGCATGATGATGATGAATTTAGGGTTTGGAGATTTAGGAATATTTTTTTAGAGAGAGAAAGATGAGGGACTGTAGAGAGAGAAGAGGAAATGGAAAAGTGAGGTGATTGTGGGGACGGATGGATATTTATTTATAAAGAGATTGTGTGTTTTTTTAACGGTCGAAAAAGACCGAGGGTGATTTTGAAATTTGAAGAAGCGGGATTTGGGTAGTAGGGTTTGAAACAGGTGGACATTGGGAGGTGAGCTGGAGGTCCACTTTTTCCAACGGATAGTAATTCCGACAGTGGCTATTTTTAACATTAGGGGAATTTGAATTTCAAAAGAGGGATACACTTTTTTTTTCATTTTTTTTTACTACTCACACACAGACACATGCACGTACAGAAGCGCCTAGAAGATAAATCCTAGGGAGAGAAAGCCTTCCCTCTAACTTCTATCATAGGAAGAGAAAGCCTTCCCTCTAACTTCTGGGGAATCGAACCCATGACCTTCAGGTTGGAATCAGGTTGAAAGTCATGAGCTCTAGCCAGCAGGCCAAATCCCCATGTGCAAAGAGGGATACACTTTGTCTTAAGCATGTTTGTATCTTGTCAATCCCACCCGCTGCGCTATAGTGTCCTAACGCACAGAAAAACGATTTCGCTTCTGCAACAGTTTTGTACGTTTGACTTAAGAATACAATTATTCGTAACAAGTTCTTACAGAAAAATTTGTTCACGAATTTACATAATGCTTTTTTTTTTTTTAGAGAAAGAGAGAGAATGGAGGAAGAAGATGAATCTATTTGTGTTTTTGTACATAATCTGCTCATCTATAGTATAAATGGTAGAAGGGTAAACAGTTGAATTGATAGTTTTAAATGGGTTTTTTCCCATTTTGCCCTTATACAATTGTCTCTTTCCCATTTTGCCCTTAAAAAAATTAAATTAAAAAAAATAATAATAAAAAAAAGAAAAAAAAACCCGTGTCCTTGGACACGGGCATATACTAGTGTCTTTATATTTATAAAGGGAAGTCGACGCTTTTAAGATTTGATTTGAAACAACATAATTGTTCGGACATAACTGTATAAGCAGTTAAAACTGTCTGAAAATTTAAATTTGATAATATCCAAAAATTATTCTAATTACAAAAAATATTAAAACCATTAATATTTATTTATAAAAAATACTATATTTCTGAATAGGAGACCCAAAGATTCAAGGCCCAATCTTTTTTTTTATATGAACTCGTTCATTGCATATAGCTAATCCAATTTTGGGGGATAGCTAGGTTATACATTTCCATTGAAATTGAACCCCAACCACTAGGGACAACTAGACAATACTCTCTCACAGTCCCACTAGAAAGTTAAAAAAATTTCAAAAGGTTGTTTCACTCAAATGTTTAGGTGGCGTTTGATTGGAAGGAAAGTGGGGGAAAGGAATGGAAAACTCCCTCTTTTCCGTTCCTTTCCTCCGTTTGGTTCAAGTTTTTTAAAAAAAAAAATTCGAAGGAAAGTTGAATTCCTTCAAATGAAGGAATTCAACTTTCCTTCATAAAATCGATGAAAAGTTCAATTCCTTTAGGAATGGAAAAAAAAAATTTTTTTTGATCAAAATACCCCCAAACCCTACCCACTCCTACCCCCTACCCAGCCCCTACCCAGCCCCTACGCCCCACCCCCACCCCCCACCCCCCACCCCCCCACCCCCACGAAATTTTTTTTTTTTTATTTTTTTCTGCCTACCCTCCCCCCCACCCTACCCCCACCCCCCACCACCCCCCCACCCCCACCCCCACCCCCACCCCCACTCTAAATTTTTTTTATTTTTTTTTTTGCCTACCCTACTCCTCCCACCCTACCCCCACCCCCCACCCCCACGAATATTTTTTTTTCTCGCCACCCTCCCTCCCCCCACCCTACCCCCACCCCCCACCCCCACGAATATTTTTTTCGCCTACCCTCCCCTCCCCCACCCTACCCCCACCCCCCCACGCCCCACCCCACCCCCCACCCCCCCCCACCCCCACGGAATTTTTTTATTTTTTTTTTTTTTTGCCTACCCTCCCCACCCTACCCCCACCCCCACCCCCTCCCAAAAAAAATTTTTTTAAGGGTAAATTGGTCATTTTATATGCTTTCATTCCATTCCTATAATTTGTATTTTCAAACCAAACATGATTTGCCAAGAAATTGAATGACAATTCCATTTCATTCCGTGCAAACCAAACGGAGGGGGTTGACCAGTTTTTTTCCATTCCAATTCCTTAAGGAATTCAATTCCATTAACAATTCCATTCCTTCACTTTTTTTCCACCGAACCAAACGCCCCCTTAAAATCTTAAAATGGAAAGTTTGTTACTTCTTCATTTTCATTTGCGGGCTTCACGTATCATACTCACAACAATTATTCAAAAACTATTCTTTACAACACTTTTTCTCTTCTATCCAACCATATACTCCCTCCATCCCAGCTTAAACTTCACCAATTATCCAAAATGGTGCCCCGTTACAAGCTTCATCTTTTCTAAAATGGAAAAAATTTATAAATATTATATTATACCCACTAACTTTTCTCTCTCACACATTTAAATTATGGATCTCACTTGTCATATCTACTCACTTCTTTCCTCTCACAACCCTTCTCCCACCCCCATTATTTTTGAATATATATATTGCTTTCTTAATTTGCGTACTTCATTAAAATTAAAATAGTGAAACTTAACTCGGGGCGGAGGGAATATAGTCAAACACATCACTTTTTTCATTTTTTCCTTAATTTTTAACCTCTTTATTTTTTGAACTTTCTAATAGTACGGATGAAATTGTCATTATTGAATCTTAGCATTACATGCTATCCCATTTTGGATAGATAGTCGATTGCTATATACAGGCAGATACTCTATGAGTAGATAGTCGATTACTATGGGAATTTCTATTTCCACTAACTTTTTTTTTTCTTTTCACACTACCCTTCTCTTTTTCTGTGCAAGATATAGGAAAATACTCCCTCCGTCCCACCTCACTTGACACCCAAGAGGTGGACACAAAAACTAAGAAAAAAGAATAAAATAAAAAAAATGTGTGGTAGAAAATGAAGAGAGAGAATGAGTGGAGTAAATAGTAGTGTTGGTTGAATAAATTGAGTGATGGAAAATGAAGAGAGAGAATGAGTGGTGGGGTCCATCTAATATAAAAATATAAAAAGTAGGCTATTTTTGAAAGGTGTCAAGTGAGCTGGGACGGCCCAAAATAGAAATAAGTGTCAAGTGAGCTAGAAAGGAGGGAGTATAGTCTACCTATGCAAGATATAGGGAATCGTAGTCTCCCTCTCCCTATTACTACTGATAGTTGACTTTATCTAATTAATATCTTTTTGCTTCAAAAGAATATAGTTGAGAGTTAGTGAGTTTACAATATAAATCTTTCATTTTTTATTCTAATTCAATCCTTCTATTACTAAAACATAAACATACACATATATTACTAGTGATATTTTATATTTCTAGAAATAAAATATAAATTTTGAAAAAATGGAGAACTGGAGAGAAGATCAATGGTTTAATGAGTCAGGTGATAAGGTATTTTTAGTTTAATATTTTTTACAATTTATTTTTTTATATTTGAAATAGAACATTTTATTTTATTTATTATTACTAATTTAGTTCTTATATGTTTTAACATGTATTTGTTTAGGAGGATGACAAACTATCTCAAGGTGATAAAAATGAAAATGAGAATGAATTCATGTCAACGGCACATGCAAAGTTTCTATCGATACGGTATAATATTTATCTCGATTAATATATATTTGAGTTATATAAATGTTTCTATTCTCGAAATGTATTTTTTTATGCGAATAATACTCGGTATATATATATATATATACACACACACATCGCACACATATGTTTATATTGATCTTATATATGTGATTTAATCTATTAACACAACCTATTAGAATTAAATTTGATTAGTTCTTTTTTTTTCGATTAAATGCGGAGTACCGTGACTAGGGGTGTAAGCGAATTGAAACGAATCGAATACCATCTATATATATATACTCCCTCCGTCCCGGCCGACTTAGGACTTTTTGCCATTTTGGGCGTCCCACCCGACTTAGGACGGCCCAAAATGAAAACCTTAAATCACTATTCTCTCCACTCATTATCTCTCCTACATTATTTTAATACTCACAACACCATTATAATTTACTATTCCCTCCACTCATTCTCTCTCCTGTTTTTAAATTACACTCACAACATTTACCTTTTCCTTAATCTCCGTGCCATTTCAAAAAATCCTAAGTCGGCAGGGACGGAGGGAGTATATATATATATATATATATATATATATATATATATATATATATATATATATATATATATATATATATATATATATATATATATATATATATATATATCTATTATAATGAGAACTACATTTATATGGTAACCATAAGAACCACTAACAAATTTGGATTAAAAACACATCAACGCTCCATTAAAAAAAAAAAAAAAGATAGAGGGGTGGCGTTTTCGTAATTATTTCATTTAAAATTCCCTCAAATTTCAAAATAAAATATCTCAATATCTATAAGTCAAAAAAAAAATCGAAAACACCGATTTTTTGTCTTGACGAGACGATTCAAACTAGATCACTGAAGATAGGATTTTGAAAAAATAATATTGAACAACGTCTAATTTTTAAAACACTTGTGTTGCTAGTGAACACTAGGCTGTGTTGTCTTAGTGAACACTAGTGTTGTATTAGTGAACACTATTTGTATTGTCTTAGTGAACACTAGTTGTATTGTCTTAGTGAACACTAATTAATTAGTGAACACTAAATGTAAGTGAACACTAGCTATGTTGTCTTAGTGAACACTAGCTATGTTAACACTAGCTATGTTGTCTTAGTGAACACTAGTTGTATTGTCTTAGTGAACACTAATTAATTAGTGAACACTAGGCTGTAAGTGAGCAGCTAGCACGTAAGTGAACACTAGCTATGTTGTCTTAGTGAACACTAATTAATTAGTGAACACTAGGCTGTAAGTGAACACTAGCCGTAAGTTAACTAGTTATGTTGTCTTAGTGAACACTAGCTATGTTGTCTTAGTGAACACTAGCCGTGTTATCTTAGTGAACACTAGCTATGTTGTCTTAGTGAACACTAGTTGTATTGTCTTAGTGAACACTAATTAATTAGTGAGCAGTAATTTGTATTGTTCATTAATTAATTAGTGAACACTAGTTGTATTGTCTTAGTGAACACTTAAAGCTAGTGTTCACTAATTAATTAGTGAACACTAGCTGTATTGTCTTAGTGAACACTAATTAATTAGTGAACACTAGCTGTAAGTGAACACTAGCTGTAAGTGAACACTAGCTATGTTGTCTTAGTGAACACTAATTAATTAGTGAACATTAGCTGTAAGTGAACACTAGCTGTAAGTTAACTAGTTATGTTGTCTTAGTGAACACTAGCTATGTTGTCTTAGTGAACACTAGCTGTGTTGTCTTAGTGAACACTAGCTGTGTTGTCTTAGTGAACACTAATTAATTAGTGAACTCTGGCTATAAGTGAACACTAGCTGTAAGTGAACACTAGCTATGTTGTCTTAGTGAACACTAATTAATTAGTGAACACTAGCTGTAAGTGAACACTAGCTGTAAGATAACACTAGCTGTGTTATCTTAGTGAACACTAGCTGTGTTGTCTTAGTGAACACTAGCTGTGTTGTCTTAGTGAACACTAGTTAAGTAATGTACACTAGTTAACTAGTGTACACTAGCTAATTTCAGTGATTTCTAGGCATTTGAAGGTGATTTTTCATGTGGCTACTTACTATTGCAAGGTGAATTTATTACATGGCGGAGTGATTGACCATTCGATTCCAGGAAGAATTTAAAATTGAGCCCGCAAATTTGTAATGTTGGCTGTAAAATTGAAATATAGAGTAGGTAATTGATGAAGAAAAGCTTTAAGAAAAAAGAAAAATAAATAATTATGAAGGAGAGGAGTGGGTCGGCGGTGGGATGACAACTGTGGTTTTATGAAAAAGCTTCCAAATATCTAGCTGTTGGATAAAAGAAGAATATTTTTATTCAAAAATTATGTGTTCAAAAGCCATGCAATTGATGTTCGATCGTTAAAGTTATTGCTTTTCGGACACAACACATAATTTTTGAATAAAAATTAGTTAGTGTACACTATATACTTAGTCATGACTGATGAACATTGAAATTAAACTTGGGTACACTAGCTAAGTTGCTAGTGTACATTACTTAACTAGCTAGTGTACACTAGTTAATTAACTAGTGTTTTAAAAATTAGACGTTGTTCAATATTATTTTTTCAAAATTCTATCTTCAGGGATCTAGTTTGAATCGTCTCGTCAAGACAAAAAAATCAGTGCTTTCGAATTTTTTTTCGACTTATAGATATTGAGATATTTTATTTTGAAATTTGAGGGGGATTTAGTTCACAATAATTACGAAAATGCCACCCCCTCTATCTCTTTTTTTAATCTGGAGCATTGATGTATTTTTTAATCCAATGGCTGTTAGTGGTTCTCATGGTTCTCATATAAATTTGGTTCTCATTTGAATAGCTTCCTATATATATATAGATATATATACTCCCTCCGTCCCGTCCGACTTAGGACGTTTTGCCATTTTGGGCGTCCCACCCGACTTAGGACGGCCCAAAATAGAAAGTTTATATTACTTTTATATTAAATGGGACCCACTTGTCATACTCACAACAATAATCCCATCACTATTTATCCCACTCATTCTCTCTCCTATTTAATTTTTCACACTCACAACACATCCTCCACTCATTCTCTCTCCTAATATTATGATAGTATTCCTTAATCTCCGTGTCGGGAGTGAATGTCCTAAGTCGAACGGGACGGAGGGAGTATATATATATATATATATATTATTTGAATAATATTCACGAATAATCAAATCGAATATCGTGAGATATTATTCGTATTTGAATACTTATCGAATCAAAATAAAAATTTGAATTTGAATTTTTCGAATACGAATACCGAATATCGAATTCGAATACCGAATCGAATAAAAAAGATTCGATTCGTTTACAACCCTAACCGTGACTGGTTAATTAATATAAGGGTAACATGCAAAGTTGTTTGCCTTTTCAACATTTAATAAAGCCATTAAAAATTAAAAGATGTTGGATGACAAAAATACTAAAAGATCCAAAATTAAATAATTTATTTATTTTATTTAAAATTAAAATTGTTATTTATTTCGGGTCTAAAGAAATAGTACTATATTTATCTATATACATATACTAAATCTTTTTTGCATGTACAAAAATCCAAAAATTATAAAGAATTCTTTATATTTTAGGTGTTCCAATATTTATGTGTTAATTATATTTTATAATATAATCATAGTGTAAGATTCTATATATTTTTAGGTGTTCCATTCTCAAGAAGATTTGATTAATTGGGTACAAAGTATGAAATTTTCTCTTGTGTATGCTATTGTAATAAAAAGATCGGTGAAAAACTCATCTGACAAGATTCCTAGAATGGTATTTCAATTTGATTGAGGAGGTATCTACAAAAGTAATAAAATCTTCACAAGGCATGCTGGTTCAAAAAAAAAATTGGGTGTCCATTCGAATTAGAAGGGAATTTTTTACGAATGGGTGATTGTTGGAGACTGAAAGTAATATGTGAATTAGATAATCAGGACCTGCATTACATATGGAAGGTCATCCATATTCAAGGAGGTTGTCTGGAGATGAAGCTAGGTTAGTGGAAGATTTGTCAAGAAAAAACGTGACACCACAAGATATCTTGATGTTGGGTATGCATACTTTATCCCTCCTAACTTTAGCTTAGATTTGATTGATACAATAACCTTATCTCTATTTTAAGGACTTTAGGCCCATATGTAATGAAGCTTAGACTTCAATTTTTTAGCTAAGTCCATTTTATAGAATATGATAAATTAGGCTTGAAAACTAGCACAAGACTCATTGGACATGAGGTTGCAGTTCAAAGTAGTTTCAGACCGCACCATCAAAACTGCATTAGCAAACCGCTCATAACAAATTGCTATGTGGAATCCTTTATCTGAAACTGCACTTTGAAGACTTGGTGCAAAACCACACATTAGAGAAACCGCACTAGCAAACTGCAGTGCAGATTCCAATCTTGACCGCACTAAGAACCTCACCTGGTGAAACCGCACTTACTCAATCGCATGCACACCAGACCGCATCCAATGATTGAAGACTTTAAGTGAACCACATATGACTGTTGGAATCCACGTCAGCAATGACAAAAGTCAACCACCAAATCTTGTCACGTGACTAAGTGTCAGACCAGATCTGCAAGGATCTTGAAAAGGTGACAGATGTCCTGACTACCTTATTTGCAACTGAGGTCTGATCAGCTTTATCTGCATCTGATGTACCAAAGGACAAAAGTGGATTTGTAAACCAATCAGATTACACCAGTACAGTCCTTGCAAACAGCTGTGTCCAACGGCTAGTTCCTAAGTGCTTGGGTATAAATATCCCTAATCTTCAACACTTGAAGATTGCTTGAAAAATTGAAATTGTTGTGTGTTCATAAAAAGTTGAAGCTCTGTCCAGAAAATATTCAGCCCTTTGAATCTTTATCTTCTTCCTTCAAGAAATATTTCCCAGCCCAGAAATCAATCCTTAAACACTTTCAAGAATCATTGTGCTCTACATCATACAGATTCAAAGAGCCTTGATCTTGTTCAACACACACACACACCCCTCACTTGTTTAATCACATAGATTATTCATTTGAGATACACCGGTTATAGTCTAGAATATGATCTTCATAGAATATATTTTAGATCTGAGTATTTTACTTTATACTTTGTAATCTCTCATACTCTAATATAAAATCTAACTCTTAGAAAATTCAAGACTAACCATCTTGGTAGTGGATGTAGATCATTTATGATTGAACCGCTCCAAATATTGTTTTCTTCAATTCTGCACTTTTATTTACTGTTCATTGCTAATTATTTTGTCTTATTTGTTTGATCTTATTTTCAGTTATCCATTACTGTGAATTGTGTTTGAAGTTAACTTTGTCAAAACCTCACTTTTCAGTTTTTATAAATCGCACTGAAAATCGCATTACAAACCGCACCTCTAAACCACTTTATAAACAAAGATATTCCGCTGGGCATTTGGCAACTCTACTTGCAGTTTCTTATATATACACTGCAAGCGGTTTTATAAGCAAAATGTTCAGTTTTCAAAAGAGGGCGAAAATTTTGTAACAACTATTCACCCCCCTCTAGCTATTTTTCACCCTTGTTGCCACCTTTGGGACCAACACTTGATAACACTAAAACAACAAAATTTGGATAATGTGTCTAGTATCAAATTCATATACAATGCACGCCATAAGATTCAAACGGTGGAAAAAGCTGGTAAAACTCAAATGCAAGTTGTTATGTCGTTTTTACAGCAAAACGACTATGTTTTTGAGTTTCGCACAAATGATTCAACTAATGAATTAGAGTGTGTTATGCTACCTGATATGCTTAGAACATGAAATATCACATTGTACTTTGAAGCAATCAGGACACCCATATTAGGCATGCTCATCCAATGCTCAGGAGGTGTACATCTATTTGACTCAAAAAAATTCAAGGAGTTGTAAACATTAACCCATCCTTGAACTCCAAACATCTCGACATATTCTAGTTTGTATGTGTCTAACTTTTCTATCAACTCATACCGAATAGTGGGCCATGCATCTTCATGAGGACCAAGAAAAACAGCTATTGCTCGAAATTCATAATTCCCATCAGCTCTCACATCGTGTACTTGCGTGATGTAAGGATGAAATATAATCGGAAATTGATGAATATATGGATGAAATATATCCGCCACCGTGGTATCAACATGTTGTTATTGTAATCAGACACATTAATAATAATCATTACGTCAAAGTAACATTGACAGGAGGATACCCGATGCCTACTCTCATGCCACAGTGGATTCATTTCATATATAATTGTGCAGCTGAATGGGTTACACCATACTTGGATCGAATTAACACTCATAAACAATATTTGCGTTTGCGCTCTAATTGTACTAGTGAATTTGTTGTATTGGATTGACTGAAGTTATGAAATGATTTTTTTGTATTTTTACTTTTAATGTTATATCTTGTTAAATCTCTTTATTTCTTTATATTAGTATAATAGTTTTATTTAGTTAAAAGACATTTTTCTTAAGCGAGTGTAAAACAAGGTTTTTTTCTGAAATTTTGTGTTAACTTAATTAAAAAAATCAAATAAAAATTGAAGTTAAAATATAAAATTATCTTAAACCAAATTATGAATTAAAAATATTTATTGTTAAGTTTAGCAAATCCTAGTATCTCATTTTTTACGTACTTTATTACTACTCGTATGTATACATACTCATTTAATTTGAGAATCTAATTTCTTTTTAAATACTTTATCCACTCATCTCATAAAAATATCATATTTAATTTGTCAACATTTTGAAATAATATTGCGTTTTATTTTTTTTATATATGACTTGCACAATAGTAAAATTATACTAGAATTATTTTCATTTTTTTAAATGCAATATTTATTTTATAACAAATTTAAAAAGTAAGTGCAATATTTATTTTAAAAAAAAATTGAGATCGAAACAACATTACATTTTTATTAAAATTACAAATAAATAAATTTATGTAACTTGTAAAATTATAAAAATAGCAAAATATAATAAAGGAAGAAAAAAAGGGGAAACATTGAAATTTAAGACCTATTAATAAATATTACTCCCTCCGTCCCACACCAAGGTTTCTTGGTGTGGATTTCACGCTTTTTAAGAATTTTTTTTAAAATGGGTAGAAAATTAGAGAAGAGAGAATGTAAAAGTTAAATGTGTGGTAGAAAATGGGAGAGAGAATGTAAAAGTTAAAAATATTTAATAATAGAGAGAATGAGTGAGAGGAATAATAGTAAGTTAATAATGGATTTTTTTGTAAATATGCTAAGTTTATAAGGGTATAATGAATGATTTTTTTTGTAAATATATGGAGATGATAAGGGTATAAATATATGAAAAACTTTCCATTTAAAGAATGAAACCTTATAGTGGGACGAATCAAAAGGAAAAAATAGAACCTTGAAGTGGGACGGAGGGAATAATAAATATAGGGAAATTATTTGATCCAACTTTAAAAACTGATCAATGATAACATTTTAGAACACCAAAGTTGTTTACACTTTTTTTTTTTTTAATTTGGTAGTGCAAATAGTAGCACCCGATTATTATACAACCTGACACTCCGACATTGTTTGACTTCAAAATCATGTCTCAATTAAGTTTTAACTGACAATATGTTTGGCAACTCGATTCCAATCCATTGAATTGAAATTAAAAGGGTTAAATTAGTTTCACAGAATTCATTTTATTCTTCCAATTTCAAATCCAAGTCTTGAAATTGAGGTTGCCAAACATACCTGAGTTCAAACTAAAACTGGTTTAAATTTTTGTTATGTAAATCTCAAGCTTCTCTTCAACCGTTAGCTATTTGTTGGTTGCTCTTAAATTATTAGATGGGTATTAGAAAGAAAAAGAGCATATATTTACCAAAAACTAGGCTTAATTGTCTCCACTACGTTAAGAGTGATAGAAGAAAAAAAAAAAAAAAGATTAAAAATGAAGTTTAATCATAGTACGAGAGTCGAAAATGATGTTAGGTCAATAACAAATACTTCCCCCCCCCCCACCTTTCTAAAAACTTGTCTCACTTTGCCGTAGAGAAAATCGATCTAAAAATTTCTTTCTCATATATTTCCACGAGGTTATGCAGCCCGCCGTTAGACCACAGAACCAAGTCGATGCTGCACCCGTTAAGGTGCTGATTAGTGCCTTACACAACACGTGATCCTCGGAGCAGACCAAAGACATGGTGGCCTCAATATGATGCATGTGGTCCAAAGCGTTGGTGTCACCTGAATACTTGTCTAATGAAGGCAGCTCGAAACCCACAGGAGGCATTAGTTCGAGCAACTCTCTGGACAGGGGTGGAAGAATATTATAGTTTTGTTCGCCCTTTTCTTCGTCCTCCTTTCTGTCGGCCACCATTTTCTCCAACCTCTTTTTCAGATTCAGCCACTCCCTCCTCTGATAGGAGACATTGTTGGATCTTTGACTTTCCTCGTGGTGAGGTTTCCTTCTAGAGTGGACCTTCTGCCTTTCACTCCTAGGTGGAGTCGCTTCTCTCCCCCTTCTTTCTCTGTGGGACTGCGACCTAGCTGACCTGACTGGCGACCTTCGCCTATTCCTTTCGTCCTCTTGTTGTCTCCTCGAGCCTGACTCGACATCTTGCCCTCTTCGATGGACGAGCCTTTCTCTTAGGTCGACACTGGGGTCTATGGAGATATGAATGGAAGGAGGCATCTCGATCCTCGGTTGTTCAACAGACGGCCTGGGGCCTCCATTCTGTCTAGCCCCTCCAGTAGCTCGTCTGTGGGAGGTAGTAGCTCGTCTGTGGGAGGTAACGGAAGGAGCATGACGATGTGACCTACTATCACCCTTAGGAGATTCTGGCATGTTGAGCAATTCTTTCTGAACTTCTAACAAACTCTGCAGCAATCTAGCCCGCTCCATCTGTATATCCTTCCTGCTAAGGTGATTAGTTGAGGGACCTGGGTTGTCGCCTGCAACTGTTCGACCTACTAGGAGTCGTTTTGGTTGCGGACCTTCTCCTTGCTCGAGCATAGGCCTTTTTTCCCTTATGTTATCCTGCAAACCTGTGCCATCAGCGACGCTTTTGGAACGGGTCGCTCTTCTGACTTGGCATGGTGGGGGAGGAGGCAAATTAGCTTTACGATTTTCGGCACCGGTGTCCATATTTCTACCGGCGTTCTCTTGTTCGTTCTCAGTGGAAGGGGGTAGCGGTGTGCCCGTCAGATACCATGGTTACTGTTTGAATTTCGAGGTCAAATAAGCTTCATTTCGGACAATGGAATTAAACTGATGCTGCAAGGAAAAAAATATTTTAATGCAATTTTAACATTGTATAAACAAGTAAAAACACATTTCTAAAAATTTCTAAAAAACGCAAGACAAATGAAATGTAAAATTTATTGTGGAAGGAGAGTACCAAATAAAAAAAAGGGAAATTATCATTGGGTCATTTATCCTCATGCAATTGATCAATTAGGATATTAATTTTGAAATTTAACTCCTAATCCGCTATCAGAACCAAAATTTCACATATTCCCCGCTAGTTTAATAACACCCAACCTCACGCAAACACATGCACGATATCTCTATCCCCGTCTCCCCTCCCATCCTTCCCTTCATATTTGCAATGCCAAGCTTGGTGTTATTATTTGTTTGAGAGTAGCAGAAATATAATGGAAGATTAAAGAATAAATTAGCAACAACATCAACTAAAATGAGGAGGAAAATGGTGACGGGTAAAAAGAGTAACCGTAATATCAATGGGTTCTACATTAACCATTTACACATTCCTAATGATCAACAAAAAGAATTAAATTCAATTGGGGCCATTGTCGGGCTAACGACCTTAAAGAAAGCGTAACTTTAGTTGGGGTCATTGTCGGGCTAACGACCTTAGCTTGTTGGGAGAAAAGCCAACTAAATTCAATTGTTAAAAGATTAAATCTTGATGAATGTCCATATAAAGGCATCTCAGAATTACTTTCCCCATAATTTTCTTCATTAGAAATCATAGTGCAAGGATAACAAAAGTTAATCAAATCATCATTGATGCCTCCCCAATTCATCTTCTTCAATAACAACAAAAATCCTTCTTTGTAATTATGCATAGAGAAAGTTAAAAAAAAAAACACAATAATGGATCTCAGGAAAGTAAATATTATCTTCAAATCCGTTTGATGGGAATTTACAGATAGATAACGCAGTTTAATTATAACATCATAGATCCGAATTTTTCAAAACATAAATAAACGAAATCAAATTCGCAAGTACGAGATTAAGGATCAAATAAAGGAACCAACGAAAAAACATACTTGATTTTAAACGTAGGACTGATAAAGGAGAGGAGAGGAGGATTTTGGAGCTGGTGATTTAGGGAGGAGCTGCAAGTTGGAGAATATATTGGGGTAGAGAGAGAGAGAAGTTGAAGAACCCTAATTTTGTAATTGTTTTTACCAACCCTAAATTAGAATGGGCTCTGCTATTACTCAAATGGGCCCAATTTCACAACAGCCCAATGTTTGAAAAGAAAACCCAATAAAAAATGTTTCAAGAACGAAAACGAGAATGAGTTCGAAATTCAACGAAAATCTAATTTGGAAATTATTCACGTCCTAGCAGACAAAATTACTTTTTAAAAAGAATCTTTTTTCATCTAGAGGACTAGAGGAGATATTCATTTTTTTTTTCCACACTTTCCTCTCTCATTGAGCGTCCCATTATAAATTGCACATTTTTTAAAATAGCAAATAATTTTTACTATTTTCTTCACTCATTCTCTCCTACATTATTTTAATACTCACAACACCATTATAATTTACTATTCCCTCCACTCATTCTCTCTCATATTTTACTTTTACACTCACAACATTTATATCATTTTTTTTCTTAATCCACGCGCAAACAGTAAGTGTGCAATTTCAAGCGGGACGGAGGGAGTATACATACTTCACACTTTCTATTTTGGGCGTCCACATGCTTACTTCACACTTTGTTTTTTACCTAAAATGGAAACTTTATATTATTAAAATATTAACCCTACCCCACTCATTCTCTCTCCTACATTATTTTAATACTCACAACACCATTATAATTCACTCCACTCACTCTCTCTCCTATTTTACTTTCACACTCACAAACACTTTCAACATAATACTCCCTCCTTAATAACCGTGTAAGCAGTAACTGTGAAGCATGTAAATGAACGGAGGGAGTATATATCATAATGCTTTATAAGCTTTTTCTCGTACTATATTATTTTGTAACATACTACATTATATCACAATGTGTAATACTGTATAACTGAATATAATACTGCATGGATGATGGCAAACGATGATCATTTTCTGACAATTGGGGATCGATTTTTAACGTGTGTGACAGCGGGAGGTGGGGGTGGCAGGAAGCGGTATTGATGATGTTGTATCATAATTTTTAAATATCGCATATTGTGTTTAGTATAATATATTACTGTATAAAATTTATGAGACATTTAATTTAATAGGAAATTAGTGGAAAAATGATTTATTTTAAAAGGAATTTATGTGTAAAAAATTCACATATAGTTCTTGTATCTTCCATAATTCCCATAGGCTGCGTGGACAGATGATCTCCACAAACTGAATTCTCGCTTCCCATAAAGTTCTTGTAATCTGCCAGTCGATCACCGAACCCATCCCCCAAATCCCCAAAACTTCTCAAAATGGGCATGGTTTTCGGAAAAATCAGCGTCGAAACCCCCAAATTCGATGTCCTCAAATCCACACCAGACTACGAAATCCGTAAATATTTCCCCTCCGTCGCCGCCGAAGTCACCTACGACCCATCTCAATTCAAAGGCGACAAAGACGGCGGCTTCTCTCTCTTAGCCAAATACATCGGCGTATTCGGCAACCCACAAAACACAAAGCCTGAAGCGATCGCAATGACGGCTCCGGTGATAACGAAATCATCGTCGGAGCCAATTTCGATGACGGCTCCGGTGGTAACGAAGGAAGAAGGGGAGGAGGGGAAGTTGGTTACGATGCAATTTATATTGCCGGAGAAGTATAAGAAAGCAGAGGATGCGCCTAGGCCGGTGGATGAGAGGGTGGTGATAAGGGAGGAGGGGGAAAGGAAGTATGGGGTTGTGGGGTTTAGTGGGGTGGCGAGGGAGAAAGTGGTGGCGGAGAAGGTGGAAAAGTTGAAGGCGGCGTTGGAGAGGGATGGGTTTAAGGTGGTTGGGGATTTTGTGTTGGGAAGGTATAATCCGCCATGGACTTTGCCTATGTTTAGGACTAATGAGGTTATGATCCCAATTGAGTAATTTTATATTGTTTCTGATAATATAATTCATGTCTTTGATGTTTGTTGCTTGTATAAATTGTTCAATAAATGATAATAATACTCCCTCACTTAGTCCCACCTCAAGTTCCACCTTTCCCTTTTTAGACCGTTCTACTTTAAGGTTTCCTTCCTTAAATTGAAAAGTTTTTCATATATTTATACCTTTATCATCTCCATATATTTACAAAAAAATCATTCATTATATCCTTATAAAATTAACATATTTACAAAAAAATTAATCATTAACTTACTATTTCTCCCACTCATTATCTCTCCTATTAAATATTTTTAACTTTTACATTCTCTCTCCTATTCCCTACCATACATTTAACTTTTACATTCTCTCTACTCAAATTTTCTACCCACTTTAATTTTATTTTTTTTTTAAAGCGTGTAAACCTCGAGGTGAAACCTTGAGGTGGGACGGAGGGAGTATGATATTTTAGAATGTACATTTTTATTGGTAATGTTTTGTTCATAATTTGTTCCCAACAGACCCACAACAAAGCCAGTGGCGGACGCAGAAAATTAAAAATTAAAAAAGGGGATCAAGATTCTTTGACTAAAATAATCTAAGCAGCAAGTTAACTACATACCTTTTTCTTTTTTTTTACATAATGCCATAAAATTACCTCTATTGATGAATCAATCATCTGAATGAGACAATCAAATACACTAGTCATTTTGGCTTCAAAAGATTTTCAATGGAGATGACATTTATATACTGTAGATGATGCTGCAACCGTTCAGCCTCTACTACCGGTGGTGACATTTTAGACATAGCTCTTTTTATAGTATTTACCCATTTTCTACAAGAGGAAATAAAGATTTAGAAGCAATAACAAATGAAAAATCAATAGGGAAGAATCACAAATTTCAAAATTCAATTTTGAGACCAAACAAAACAAACATAACACTAACTTCAACAATCTAACTCTGATTAAATAACCAATTGGGTTGAAAATCTGAAATTTCAAATTAAAATAAAAATAAAATTATAATCCTAATTGAGAAATCAACATAACAGAATGAAAAAATCGACAAAGATGAAGTTATTACCTAAATATTTGAATAGGGAAGAATCAAAGAGTGCGAATCAGTAAATCACTTCGGTCGATAGCTTTGGTGTAGAGCCCCTTCATCCGTCCGTCGTTCCATCTTGAGTCGCAGATGCAATCCTTTAATTTTCTCTTTTTGCTCTTCTAATTCTATTGGCCGAAGGTTTTATTTATACTATATACGATACGACGTCGTTTAGTTAAAAAAAAAAAAAAAAAAAGTCAAGCAGGGGCGATTGCACCTGCTTGCACCTAAGTATGTCCGCCTCTGCCATAGGCTACGACGATGGTTTGGGCGGGCTGATTTTTTGTTGGAGAACAGGGGGCGATGGTGACGGTGGTCTGAGGCCAACTGATGCCGAAAAAACGCACCGAAAAGAAAAGTATAGAAAAGCGGATAGATTGCTCACCACTCCAAGAAATCCACCTTGGAGATACAGGGCATATAACTCACCACTCAATGGAATCCACCAAAGAGATACAGAGTATAACGTTGTTCAAGGCTCAATGGAATCCACCAAAGAGATAACAACAAAATAAGAAGGCACTAAGCTCAACTTTATATTTTTATCAACTCAAAATTCAACTATGTCTATTACATTGAAATGCTTAACCTATTTATAGATACTTGAACATTCCTCCAAGCTTAGAAATCATCAAAATACATAAGGGATGAACCTAATAATCAATTATTGTTGATAAGATAAACATAGAAATACTAAAAGAAAAGAAAACCAATAGACATGACAAAATTCGGATGAACCAGTACCCATGCGCAGCACTTGATAAAAATTGCATAACTTATTTTAGAAAATTCCAAACGATGATCTGAAAAGTGTTCTGAAAACTAGATTCATAGAGCTTTCCGAAGATATATTGCTTGTAATTATTGGATGAGTGGACTGTGAGATACACTCCATAGAATTGGACTGACTTTATTGATATTGTCAAATGCCGGCCACTTGGTTCCCGCATCATACTCCCCCACTTGAAGAAAATCCGTCATCGAATTTTGATCATTGCATCAAAAATATTTGTGATGATCCTCCTTGTGAGATAAAATATGAACAATTGAAGTTTTCTTTTATATCCTTGAAGAACTTTGAATTTTATTGCCCTTGTGACGACATCCATCCAATCGGTCCAACGAGTTTTGAGAAAATTGTCAATAACTATGTTTTCGATGAACCAAGAAAGTGAAATAGTATCAAAGGGATCCTTGTAATAACTGTCACTCTTAAGATACTCAAAAATACTTCTCGACCAATTCAATGGAAGTGTAGGAAAAACATTTGAATTTTCCCCACATAAAAAGGATGTATATGATGCACAAATTTGACAATAACCCACACATTTCTCGAAACATGGCTGGAAACCATTTTTGAATTGATGAAATGAAAATTCAGTTAAATTTTGAGAATAATCATCATAGATTGGCGGTTTATACCAATCCACAATGGGCAAGGGAGTAATATTATCGGTAAATGGCCAAACAACATTAACCATGATGGACAATGGACAGAGAAAGATAATATTCTTTTTTTTAATAACAAAAATGAGAAAAAGAGATGAGCTAGATGGAGAGGGTGAGGAGCGAATAGAAGAGAAAAGTATAATTGGATACCTTAACCGAAATTTGAAAAATCTTGATTTCGGCTCTGATACCAATTTGATAACGGAAAAAAAGTCGCTGCGGAAGAAAATTATAAAAATGGAAAGAATATGGATAAGATAAATAGGAACATGAAGAGATGGTAGAAGATCTAAGGAGACAAGTGTTGCAACTCAAGTGTCGTCTTGCACGCTACGAGGCTTTGGAACATGATGAGTCGCGTCATGATTCAAAGTTGTTAATTTCAAAAGATCGTGAGAAGATTTCCCTTCAATCAAACTTTTGACAAGGTGTCGATTGAAGAGACTTCTCATCGATTTAATTATCGGTTGAACCTTACCTTCCAAAAAGTTTATGATGAAGAAATTTCAGAAAATCTCTCTTGGCCTTTTACATATTTGATGGATGTGTATTTACCCATCCAAATGATGCACTTTTAGGCTTTCTTTGTGTTTGATTCCCGAGTTTTATGTATATTTGATATGGTTTGTGAGTGTTTTGAAAGCACAGGGGTTGAAGTGCAACAATGTTGAAAACGGAGGATTGGAGCGTACTTTGGAAGCTTTTGGATCAAATTGTAATTTTGGAAAATCTGGGACAAAACTGACATTTGGAAGCTCCAAGGACTAAATGGGAAATATTGGAAAATTCAGGGACTGAACTGGAAATATGGAATTTTTGGACGAATTTGATTTATAAAAATTCATGGGATTAAATGAAAAATAAAATTTCAAAGAGCAAAGCGCAAAAGAAGTCATTATAGTGGTCAAAGTACGACTGCAAAATAGCGAGACGAAACGAGTAGTATATTATTACAATCAAGGCCATTGCATTGCAGGAGTGGCCGGCCAAATCAGGTATATGGCCGAGGACAAGCTGGGAATGGCCGGGCCAAAGCATGAAGGGGAGATGGGCCAAGGTGTTGAATTGGGCCAAGGAAATTCAGAGGCAAGGCTGGGCTTTGCAATATTATTGGCTGATCGACCCTATCCTAAGAGCGGACGCACTCAATTCTTGGCGGCCGCGCTTAAATGACGTTACTAAAGACAAAGTCTCTGTCCACTAGGGCGACCGCACCATCACCGATTGCGGCCGCGCTTCACCCGATTCAGCACCTGTTTTCAGCATCAATTCAAGGGCATTCTTGTCATTTCCAAGCCTTGGACCACAGATTGTTGCCCTATATTTATTTATAAATAATGCACACAGCCACGGCAGAAAGAGGACAATAGAACACATATCATATATCATAGTTTTAGTTTATTTTTATTTTTTCTTTAACAATTCAATTGAAGAGAAGAATTATTTCGAATTCCAGATTTTTATTATTTATAAATTATGAGTAGCTAATTTCTTAGATTTGTAGATTATTTTGATCTTCACCGGATTTCTATGCATTAATATTTTAATTCTTTCTATTTAATTCCTTCTAGTTCATTAATAAATCTTAAATTTCTTGTTCTTAGATTTGAGACGTATGTTAAGATACGAACTCGTCTTTGAATAATTGGGTATCGAATTCGCCATTAATTTGGAATTTTGATACATAGACTACTATTAATTGAATAACTTTAATCGGGGTCGTAATAGAAACTGATCAAAGTTAGGTTCTTTTATTCTTATGTTCTTAATGTATTCTTGGCATATTGTGGAACCGTAATAGAATTCACAATAGTAAGAGAGTATTTAGGGTTGTAATCCGGCCACCTAACCGTGTCGATCCTAGCTAAAGTGAATGAACCCTAGAAGTTGAGTTGATGTTTTATAAGTAAATTTTGCATAGAATGATGGTGAAATGAAATCCAATTTACGAATCTCTGCTCATAATCTGTTTTCTCGTTTAGTTAGTGTTAGTTTTGTTATTTTATGCTCTTAGTTCTAAATCAATTTATAAACTTTGGTTACAAAATTCACTGCTTTCCCATTACTTGTTTACCAACGAGTCTCTGTGGATTCGACCCCTGCATTTGCATACTGCTACACCGGTAGTGAGTACACTTGCTCGGTTTTTATTACAAGAGGGAGTTTTCCTCCATCAATATTCAACAAGTGAAGAAGATGTTGTCGATTGGGATAAACCTCCAATCTACGATGAAGATTCAATCTATAACAAAGAACTTGAAGGGTCCCTCGTTTTTATCAGAAACAATAACATGGAGGTAAATATTTTACCATTTTCAGATTTTCGATTTCATGAGGGATTAAGCTTAAAGCAAGATTCATTTTCTTCATTGCAAAACAATGGCATAACACAATATAAATTATGTATTGGGAAAATCCTTCGTCACTTCAAAATTCGAGGACAAATTTTCTCCAACCAAGGGAGAATGATGCGGGAAACAACCCTTCATGTATCCTTGAATCCTTGAGGTTCATTATTGGTGGAGTGGGTTGTTGGTTCAAGAAACTATTGAAAATACGAGTTTGATGGGGCTGTCCAAAATTAGGGCTGGCAAATGGTACTCTTCCGTACCAACCAATCCATATACCAACCGTACCAATTGTAATCGGTACAGTGAAATCGGTATACCGAATTTTCGGTACGGTAGTACCGTACCAATTAGTGAAAATGGTTGGTACGTGGTATATAGAAGTGAAATCGGTTGGTATACCGAAATACCGACTTATTTTTTTTAAAAAAATATAAAATATATATTATTATATACATATAAAAAAGTTAAAAAAAATCTAACCCTAAAAGTCTTTATTTCTTCTCGAATCTCTCCAGTGGTCGACGACGGGCCGTTTATTTTCGTTCTTCTCTCCCTCTCCCTCACGCTTCTTGGCGGCGTTCTCGCTCTTTCTCTCCCTCACCCTTCCGCCGGTCTTCTCTTCTTTCCACAATCTTGCGCCGACACCAGCTCCGCTCCACCCCACAATAAGTAAGCTTTCCCTTGATTTAATATTCAAATTTACCTTGATTTAATGTTCAAATTTAAGACCTCGTAAAGTCGTAATAGTCTGTGAATTTCTAGGTTTTTGGACCCTTTTGAGTTAGCGAATCGAAGCAATTGCAGTTGTTTAGGCTTACTGTTATAATCCCCAACCTTAGTTCTTGATGTTTTCTGATACTCTTTGTATGTTGTACATTACTGCAATGTTTAGTTATGCAAAGGTCTTCGAGTTATTGACTTGCTTTTGGTCTGCTTTCTAATTTTGATGGAAGTGAAATTCTTTTATTGTGATTAAATTCAAGATTATCGATTCAGCTTCTGCATATCAAAGTAGCTGTTAGTATTTATGTGTCTTTTCTACATGCTACATTATCTTTTCTGCATATCAAAGTAGCTGTTAGTATTCAAGGTCTTCGAGTTGTTGACTTGCTTTTAGTATCAAAGTATTTACTTGTACTAGTTCGTTTCAGTTTCAAGTATTTATAATATGTGTTTTCTGTGTTTTGAGACGTATTTTTTTGTTATAATATGTTGTTCAAAACAATATAAATGCATTTTTTTTTGTCTTTATTTACATTTGGTATATGTCTAATACCAACCGTACCAACCGAATACCAACCGTACCATAAACTTGGTATACCGACTTTTGTGGTTGGTACTGGTACAGATTTTCTTATACCAAATCATACTTAGTTGGTACACGGTATAAGCAAAATAAAGCCGGTATACCAACCGAACCACCTCTATCCAAAATAATAAAGAACCAGATTTTGGGTTCACTACAAGGGCATTCTGGTAATTATATACATATACTCAGCAGACGAATTATATATCAACGTAAAGATCTTTGAGTCTAGTTTCCAACACACTTTTCGGATTGCCGTTTGAATTTTTCTAGAATAAATTATGATCAGTTTACCAAGGCTGCGCATGAAGAGATGTACATCCGAATTTGGCCAAGACTTTTGACTTTTCTTGTTTCTAGACCTTTTTATCTATAAAAACCCCTTAAAGTGCATTTGTAATGGGGGAGTTGAGTTTATAAAGAAAGATTAAGTCTTTGACTTGTTTAAGAAGATGAATTTCTTCATGTTTTATCTTATTCCTTAGGTTAGGTTCCTTTGGGTGGTAATTTTAGCTCTTTTTCCTTGGTGGATTCCTTGGAATATTGAGTTGTTTAACCTAGGAGTGTTCACTTGTATTTCCTCCAATGTCTTCTCCATTTTTCCGGCATCACCAACATCAGGTGTGGAAGAGTGGGGGCTCAACTACGGTTGCCGTCGAGAGTGCTTTTAGCATTAGTGGAAATATTTTGGATGATCATCGCACAAATTTGACTTGTGAAAATTTGGAAAATCAAACTTTATTGAATGATTGGGTGAAAGCGGATAGAAGAGAACAAGAACTCAATGTTATATCCGATGAAGAATTTTTCGACGATTCAACGGGAAGCGATTGATCAAGGTAAGTTAAATGTAATATTTAGCATTTATTTAGTATTTGTACTTGTAGTGTAGTGTTGTTTTATTTAAATTAGACTAGAATTTAGATAAATGTTGTAATACAAACTATAGAGGTATAGGCTCCTTTTGTCTACCCTTGAATTATAAAAGGGAAAGACTTGGTTGTCCCTCTCATTGTAATATTTTCAATTATATTAATAAAATTATAAGGGTACTGCCCCTTTTTTTTCCTAAAAATATTGTTAGAATTTCCTTCATCCAAGGGTACTATCTGGACCTAAATATGAATTTTATTTTTTTAATGAGATTACTAATATTTAATACTTAATGATTGACGAGAAGAAAAAACAAATGATTTGTAAATGTAGATACATTTTTAATCTAATGTTGCAGTCAATATTAAAATGGTCTAGGATGAAAGAAGTCAACACGTCTAACCGTTTTGTTGCATTTGAGCCAAGAAGATTCTGAAGGGGTTGCGTTGTGGTACGAGTTTGGTCCTTAAATAAACTCCTACTTCAGTAATTGATTTAAAAAAAAAAAAGAGTTAGACGGTTCCGGAACCGGTGGAACCGTGGAATCGGAACCGAAACCGGCGAACAGAACCGGGAATCGGGAACCGAATTAATATGATTCGAATACGGTTTCGGCTATTTGGGAACCGGGAACCGGCGATTCCGAAATCGAGAACCGGAACCGTATTCGAATGGACATGTCTAGTAACTGGTGTTACATTTTTTTTTTTTTATGGATTTGTTAATTTAATTTACCGTGCTACATTATTTGTAAAAAATCCAAAAAGCACATAAATTATATGGTTATTATGAAATCGAGGGTATGATACATTATGATCTGTTTATTTTAGAGAAACCAACAATCTTTGATTTTTTTTTTTTTTGAAAATAAACGATAAATTCGAATTCATTCACAATTAGAAAAGAGACGACACTCCACAAAGATTGGAGGCTCACCTTGAATGTTAATGTCATATACATCTCGTAACCTACAACTTAGATATGTCCAATCTAAATTTTGAGACGGGCGGATTCCATTCCAAGAAAAACTTGAACACTGTCTCAATCCGGCATTTAGAAAATTCTCTATCTGATAAAATTTTGCGTTTAGCATTTGATATACAGAATTCGGGTCGATGAAAAAACGCCCACAATAAATCTCAAAATTCCCAAACCATCCTTGTGCAGAAAGAATGATGATATCCATTTGATTGTAAGAACAAGTGAGAATTGTCGCAATTACAAGATTAAAAAACAAACAAACAGATTCTTAACAACGAATGAGAGAAAATCACGGCTCTCACAAAAAAGAGAAAACAATTGCTATCACGTATAGGAGAGAAATTTATTTATTATACTATAAAAAGAAAAATAAAATATCAATAACACAATTTTTTTTAGCCGAGAACAAAGGAAAGGAAGAAGAAGAACCAGGATCTTCAAATGGCATAAATGGGGAAGAAGGCGAGAGAGAAGTTGAAAACTGTGTGGGTACGTGTTTTTATCAATCTTTGATTTTAAAAAATGATCTATACTCCCTTCGTCTCATTAATAACTTCACATTTTACTCAAAATGGCGTCCCGTTAGAAGCTTCACCTTTTCTTTTTTTGGCAAAGAATCTTTACTATTTCCTCCATTCATTCTCTCTCATATTTCACTATTACACTCACAACATTTTTCAAATTTACTATTTCCTTCACTCATTATCTCTCCTATTTTACTATTACACTCACAATATTTTTTTCATTCTTAATTTGCGTGCCAAGCCTAAAATGGTGAATTAACTATTGGGACGGAGGGAGTATATAGCTTAAAAGTATACTCCCTCCGTCCAAGTATATACTTCGCAGTTACTGTTCACGCGTGGATTAAGGAAAAAAATAATAATATAATGTTGGGAGTGTAAAAGTAAAATAGGAGAGAGAATGAGTGGAGGGAATAGTAAATTATAATGGTGTTGTAAGTATTAAAATAATGTAGGAGATAAAGTGTGAAGTATGTAATTGAACATCCAAAATAGAACCCAAAATAGAAAGTGTGAAGTACGTAACTGGACGGAGGGAGTATTCAGAAAGCCCACTTAAGTGACTTAACCAAATTCAACCCACCCGGCCGGTTCGGGTTTCTCTATCAAATACTCCAATTCTATGCCCAGCACATCCTGATAAGGAAAAACCTGCAAGAACTCATCTTCCTCATTACAATTACAGCAATGGATAAACCCTAAACCCCATAAATTAGCCATGGCAGTCTTCCAATTTCTGCTTCCCCCGTCTTCTCTACTCACTTCCAGTTTCCAACAATCTCACTTTTTATCCCCCAACTTCAAATTTTGCTATACCCGGTCCCTCCCCTCACCCAAATTCAAATCCAAGCCACCCAAAGCATCCATCAATGGCGGAAACCTCGACGCCTCATCAGACCTTCCAAAACGACGTAGCTCAAAGAAATCAACAGCTACTCTACCAAAACGCTCCCGCAAATCAACTCAATTGGCCAAACCCGAATCTGATGACCCAAAAAAGGATGGCAGCGTTCAAGAACTGGATTTGGAGGGTTTAGATGATGAATTTGACTTTCCCTACGAAGACCCACCATTGATATGCTGCTTCGGAACTGCGAAGAAGGAATTTCTCCCCACGGTTCGGATTTCAGATTATCAAATGCACCCGGATCAGTATTCGACCTGGAAGCATCTCCAATGGGACCCGCCCGATTTCGCTCGGGCACCCAGTGGGCCAGCCATGAATGTGGCAATTGCCCTCGTGAGGTTAGGCGGGCGTGCAGCGTTTATGGGGAAAGTTGGGGATGATGATTTTGGTCAAGAGTTGCTTTTGATGATGAACAAGGAGAAAGTGCAAACCAGAGGGGTCAAAATTGATGAGAATTTTAAAACGGGTCGGGCTTATGTGAAGTTTAAGTTCGATGAGAAGGAGAAAATGAAAGTGGAGACGGTTAAAGATCCGGCCGAGGATTCGTTTCTTAGCTCAGAATTGAACATTGCTGTCCTCAAAGAGGTTAGATATCTTCAGATTTTCAATTTATATCCATGTATTTGACAACAAGTTTATGCATTCTAAGTTGTAGAATTGTTCTCTCTCCGTCCCATAATGAAAGTCCATTTTTGGAGAATTTACTAAATTATCCATCATCAAACAACAAGTTCTAATTAAGGGTTTTTATGCTACTAAAATGTTTAAATCCCAACTTTCTTAAATCTCACTCATGGCTAAAATTGGACATTCATTTTGGGACGATGGAGTAGCATTTTTCATATCATGCACACTGTAGTTTCCACACGTTTAAATTGTCGTAGTGTCTATGCATAATGTTATACTCGTGAAATGTAAATGTTTGAAGAGTATTAAATTGTTAATGTATCATTGTTTGAGATATCAAAATTGCCATAGAACGTTAATGTAGCATTGTTCGTGAAGTGTAAGGTGTTTATAAAATGTTCTTTACGCATTGTTTTTCTGGAGTTTGTAATGTTGTCATAAAATGTTCTTGCTATTTCTTGCAGGCTAGAATGTTTCATTTCAATTCCGAAGTCCTTACATCTCCGTCAATGCATTCCGCCCTCTTCAAAGCACTTTCTTTGTCCAAAAAGTTTGGCAGCCTTATATTTTTTGATCTAAATCTCCCCTTACCGTTATGGAAATCACGCGACGAGACAAGGAAATTGATCAAGAAAGCATGGGAACTATCAGACATCATCGAGGTCACACGACACGAGATAGAATTTCTTTTAGACGAATTATATTGGGAGAGGAAAAGAAATTGTGTACCTCAATACTATGCTGAAAGTTACGACCAATCCAAGGGTCGAACAAATTATTACCATTTTACCCGCGAGGAACTATCGCCATTGTGGCACGATGGATTAAAGTTTCTATTTGTGACGGATGCAACACTTCGGCTTCACTATTATACACCTACTTTTGATGGTGTAGTGATTGGAACTGAAGATGTGCTTGTAGCACCGTTCACTTGTGACAGATCAGGGTCTGGTGATGCTGTTGTGGCAGGGATCATTAGGAAGTTGACTAGTCAACCTGAGATGTTTGAAAATCAAGATCTTTTAGAGAGGCAGCTTCGGTTTGCCATTTCAGCTGGGATTATTTCGCAGTGGACTATTGGGGCAGTGAGAGGTTTTCCTACCGAAGGTGCTGCCCAGAATCTGAAAGAACAGGTTTATGTGCCTACTATGTGGTAAAAATGAGATCTTGAAGACCTATTACGTATGCATAACATTGTAGCTATCATCCCTCCCGGGAGAATTCTAAAGGGTATTCTGGTAAAACAGGTACGTTATAAACGTTATATTTTTTCCTTTTAAGGCTATAATTCATGAAACTGAGGAGCCAATAAAGAAGATGGCATGCATTTTCTTTCATTTCTTGGAATCTGATTGATTAGTGATCAGGATCAACTTGTACACTTTGTAGGCGATTTGTTTATCAAGAATTGAAGATGAATTTAATACTGATTGTTTCTGGTAATCCTGAGAAATTTCTTAATGAGCATCTCTCATTAGACTAAGTGTTGGGCTACACTGTTCTTGTTTACTTTCAACCAAATTGTAGCCTTTCGGATCAAATTACTGGGATTAAAGCCGAATTAGGTTCGTATTCCCTCCATATCATTATAAATGTCGCAGTTGAGTGATTCACTTGTTTGTACATAGGTTGTACCATAGTAAATTTGCACTAAGACTAGAAATGCTGACACGTATTTGGCATGTGTTCAAAATGTAGCTTTCTAGTTAGGTTTTTGTTCTGTTTTGCCCCTGCATTCATCTAACCTGCATCAAATGCTTGTCTCATTTATGGTCCAGTGTGACAAATGTACTACTTTTAGCCTAATTTTCCTCTTCAACACTGAACAATTCCCTAGTTCTATCCTCAACTATTTCCTATAGCCAAAAGAATGTGTTGATGTGTGGCTCTTCCGTGTTTTCGGAACGTGTTCCTTTTTCCTGGAAAGCACAGGAACCATGAAATCTTAAAACAGATCCGAAAAACAGCAGACACTTGACTTGTTTGGCAGAACATTGTTCAGTTAGGAAAACCAAATGAAGTGGGCTGCAGATACACCCACTTTCCCTTGTGTTCACGTCTTTTGTTGACTCGAGCATAAGTCAACAAAGGAAATAGCTCGACATTTGGCGAACGGTTGCTAGAATCGTTTTCCAGGCAGTCTACCATAAGATCCTTGCGAAAGGGTTGTAAAATATTTGCCATATGGCATCAACAAGCATAAGCTGACAGTGCAAATATTGCCAATGTACTTCTTTTATTGATCTGCTATTTCTTACATTTAAATTCCAATTCAAGAAAAAAAATAAACAAAAAATTAATGAATAAAATTTATGCCCCAAAATAAGAGGTAACCTTTTCTGTCTTCCCAACACTGACTCACTGAGTGACCTCTGCTGCATCAATCTATCAGTATATGCATCAGCATTTCATCTTCCTTTCTTTGTACATCAAAAAACTGCTGACTGAAAAACAAAATCTTTCTCTGTTTTCTCCCCACCACCATACATGGCTGCCTCCGGTTCTTTCCTAGACGAACCCCCGTATAAGAATCGCCACGACGTTAGGGAAATATGTATGCGTCTGTCCTATACAACCGAAAATCACGTATAACCATTCTAATAAAAAAACCCTATCATCATTGCGAGGAAATCATTGGACTTTGTCTTTGATCGCGTTTTAGGCCATGAGGCTTGTTCCGAGAATCACAAACACAACCTGGAAATGGATTTGCGTAAAAGTTTTCTTCTAATCTTGGTGCTTCCCCTGCTTTTCGAGCGTAAGGTGCTCCAAGCCTGTCCTTATGTGAGCTCTTCACTTCTGAACTGAATTCTTCCCATGTCATTAAACCCTTGTCCAATTCATCAATAAGTCTCACAAAATTTTGCCTAAATTATGAAAAAAGACATTAGAAAAAAAAAAAAAAAACATTTAATCGAGAAACTGTAGTTATGGAAGCTTATATTTAGAACATACTTGTCAGGATTAATCGTCTTGCGGAATCCTTCAAATCTTCTATGCCCTTGCACTGCCTTAGCCATATTTCCATCATACGTATACACAAACACATCACTCTCGAGTGCCACAATATAATCAAGCGCAGCCATACGATTCTGATAATGCTTAAATGCTTCGAGCTCGTCTGGTGTAGTAAGGGTGGAGTGAGAAAAAACGTTAGGGTACTCCGCTCGAAAAGCGTCCATACTTTTACTACCATAAATCTCTCCGGCAACAATATAGATCTTCGTTGTGGAGGGATACCCCATGGCCTTGAGGAACAAAGCCGCCTCCCTCGGAGACATAGGGCAACCACCTTCGAGTCGTCTTTGTTCACTGTCGATCTCCTTCTCCTTCCAATGCTTGACAGAATAACGCATGACACGAAGCTCCTCCGCTTCTTCCGTCGTAAGATTGTGGCTGCATCCGGTGAATGCAAGCATGTCTTTCTCGTATCTGCAGCCAAGATTATTCTGCCAAGTTTAAGTGGGTGCACAAATTACACTACAATGCTTCAAATCCACAACCAATAGATGAACAGTCTCGCACTTCACCTACTGAACTAGACAAACTATTTAATTAAATGGGTGCACTTGCACCCATATGAATAGGCATAGATCCGCCACTATCCATAACATACAAGAAGTAAGGAAAGATTATTATTACCTTAAATGAAGAGCAATGTAGGGTTCCCCATCGCTCCTAAGTCTATCAACAAGCTTCTTTCCGAGCATCTCAATCTCGTTAGTGTAACGGAGACCTTCATAGTTAGCCCGACACCTAAGCTTCTGAAGGTTTGACGCTAGGCCATTGTTGGCAAGGCGGGAATCAGTATGCGTAAACTGGATAACTTTGTGTTTTTTTAACAACGAGACCATTTCCCCTCGGTAGTAACCCGCCTGCGTATATAGAAACTTCTTTTAAGCAACATTTTTTTCACGTACACGATTAATTTACGGATTTACGAGACCTTGATAAGTTTGTTTACCTTAGACCAGGAAATAGGAGCCTTCAGAAGTGGCTTTTTAGCAGCATATTTTACTGGTAAAGATTCAACTATCTGTATATCGTCTTTCAGAACTTCAATGAAGTGTTGCCAGTCGAAAATATCCTTGAAATCGCTACAAAGATAATCGAAAGTTACAAACAACGAACGAACGAACAAAATAAAATGAAAAATCATAACGTAAACGGATTATAACTAACCTCGGATCTGTCCAAAAGGATTCGTGATCAAGAGACGGAAGAACCAAAGTTGCGTTCATTATTTTCGCAATAGCAACCATGTCGCATATCTGCATTTGCATTAATAATTAGATTTAATAACGCTTCGTTAGAAAAAAAAGTGACATTTATTATGTGACGGAAAGAGTATCAAAGTCGAAACTTTGGATCTTAATCTTACCCCTGTTCTCATTTGATTCAATCCGCCATTGGCATGAACAAGAATGTACCCATTTGTTGCAGAACCTTTCCCTGTAAAAGTTTAATAAAACGAAGAAATTAAGCAAAAAATCAAATTAATTTGCATAATTAGCTAAAAATGTTAGTAAAATGTAAAAATAAATTAAAAAATAAGAACATACTTATTCGATTTGATGGTCGAAGAATGCACTGAAAATAGTCATCACTGTTAGGTTTCATCCAAATTTGAGGGACCTGAGAAAACCCAAATCAACTTACATTGGCTAATGAAGATCTTGAATATGTGGAACAAATAACGAAAAATTTGCCTCTTCGGGCGGAACGGAGGGAGTACATATGAATAGGCGTAGATCCGACACTATACACTTTTTCTCTTTCCTACGTCACTTTTCTTAATTCTCGTGCAAGGCAAAAACTTTGTCTCTTCGGACGGGATGGAGAGAGTACATATTTTCCTTATTCCCGTTACAAACTACACACCTTCTAAAATGTAAATATTTTATTACTTTTATATTAATAGGATTCACATGTCATACTCATAATTCAATTATTATTTTCTAAGTCACTCTCTTCTGCCTCATTTTTTATACTCACAATACCTACTCCATTACATTTATTCTTAATTCTCGTACAAACAGTAATTGGGAAGAATTTAATGGGACGGAGGGAGTATATATATAATATATAAAAAAAAAAAAACTTTAAAATGTGAACATTGAAAAAGAGAAGACATAACGGTCAACTAATTATTATAAATGCGACATCCATATTGAATTTTGATGGGTCTAAAAGCATATTTGTGCACTCACATTGTTGGCACCCACTTCTTTAGAAGAGTCAGAATATCACAGAAAATAGCACATTTAAATAAAATTTAATATTTTAATAAAATTAAAATAAAAATAAAAATAAAAAATGGATGGAATTAAGAAACTGGCTAGAAAAATTGCATTTAAGATATCAAAAGAACATTTATAACCCTAATCTAAAATAACCTAGAATGCATAACGTTCAAATAATTAAATTTTCTTTTACTTTCACATGCTTTCCCATCAACCAAACAGAGAACACAAAAGACCTACCATAACTAGTGCATAATCCCAAACCCAGAAAAGCAAGAAAATCAATCAATTTCCCCTGTTTTCTCGAGAAAATAATTGCAGAGAAAGCATAAAAAAAATCACGCTAGTCCCTAAAAATCCAGAAAATTGAAATATTCAAGGCACAAATTTTCGAATCATGTTCGACTATACAACCGTCAGATTTTTAAATGCAAAAAATTGCCATAAACTCAGATTGCATGCCGATTTTTTTCCCAACCAATAAGAACAATCACAAATACCAACAAAAATAAATTCCAATCCCAAAAAACCCACAACCCAAAACATTCAAAGATTTATTTTTTCCATCAATTTTTGCCCTGTTTTCTCATAAACATGTAAAAACACACAAAAAAAATTGAAAAAACTTACAGGGTACTTCTCTAATACTCGTTTGGGCATGGCGGAACCTGAAGAATCTTCATCAAGACCAGCCAACATCCTTTCAGCTTTAATCCCATCATCCTTAACCATCTTAGGAATCACCAACCCAACATTTTTGTTCGTCGTAGAATAATTCCCATCAACCTCAACCTGACTCCCCGCCATGAACGAAAAATTGAAGAACACCAAAACCACCACCATCACAATCAAAAATCCAAAAATCGTTCTCAACAAAGTATTATTATTGTTACCCAGTTTCAAAGAATTCAAAATCTCAAAAACCCATTTTTCCGGCACCCCTTTTCGCATCAACAAGTACCTAATCACAGGGTGGTGGCAACCGACGCCGGCGGGAATACCGTGGTTTTCCTCAAGCGCGTAACTGTAATCGTCATCCTCAAATGGGTACCCGTTACAATAATCCGTCGATTTGTCGGCGACGTCCGCTGCGTCGGGGACACGGCGGCGGTGTGCGGTAGGTATTCCTATTCTAGGACTACCGCTGGCAGAGGTCGTGGTGGCGCCACCGGTTGACATTTTCCCTGACAACCAATGACGACGGAGAAGATTTAGGGGGAAAAAAATCAACCGCTGGTTTTTCTTTTCGTTATTTACAATCTCTTATTCTAATGGCTCCTTTGCATTTTCTTCTTTTCCTTTTGTTGTGTGTGTGTGTGTGTTTCTCTTTCTATTTTCTTGGTCTTTTTTCTCTCTCTAGAACGAGTTTTAAGGAAACTCAAAGGAAGAAGAACCATGTGGCGGTGTATAATTGTGACTTGCTTTAGCTTTTATAGTACATCATTGGTCAAATAGTCTACTCCATCAGTCGCATGATTATATGTACAAATTGGGATGACATGAAAATTATGGAGAAAAGTGAAAAAGGTGATGTGTTGTGAGTATACTCCCTCCGTCCTTTTTGTTGCTTCACAGTTACTGTTTGCGCGAAAATTAAGAAAAAAATAATAATATAAATATTGTGAGTGTAAAAGTAAAATAGGAGAGAGAATGAGCGGAGGGAATAGTAAATTATAGTGTATGAGAGAGAATGAGTGGAGGGAATAGTAAATTATAATGTTGTTGTGAGTATTAAAATAATGTAGGAGAGAGAATGAGTGGGGTAGGGTTAATATTTTAATAATATAAAATTTCCATTTTAGGTAAAAAATAAAGTGTGAAGTATGTATTCGGACGCCCAAAATAGAAAGTGTGAAATAAGTAAATGAAAGGAGGAAGTATATGATTGGATAGGAAAGAGAAAGTGGAGTACGTGAAAAATGGTTGTGAGTAGAGACAAGTGAGTTTCATTTTCATTTTGAAACTTTGCAGATTATTGTGAGACACTCAAAAAAAAGATCAAAAGATATTTTTTTAGAGATTATCCTGGGTAGAAGGGAGTATGTATTTTTGTCAAATAGTCAATGCGTTCACAAGGAGGAGGGAGAAAAACACACACATAAAATTTCCAATTTTTTTGGGAATTTAATTTACTCTAGAAATGGTCAAAGTGACTAAATAAAATAGATTTTGAATTAATGGAAGTAATGAAATAAATAGAAGTATTAAACGTGAAGAGATTGTTTTCTTATTTTAGGGTTCTAAATTAAGTGTATTTATCTAATTAACATGATTTTTCTCCCTTTAAATCTAGATTTATTTCTCATCATTTTTAATGGAAGATCAAATTTGGATGTAGTTTTTGTGATGATGCTCTTAAAAATTTCATAAATGTTCAATGTATATTAACTCATAAGTACTCAATCTGTCTCTCGTAATAAATGTTATTATTAATTTTTATTATCTTTTTTCTATTATTATAAAATAATATATACTCTCTTCGTCCCATTTCAAGGGTCCTAGGTAGTATTTCACGCTTCTTAAGAAAATTTTTAAAAAATGAATAGTGGATAGAAGATTAGCGAAGAGAGAATATAAAAGTTAAAACATTTAATATTTCTCCCACTTTTTGATTTATTTTTTTTGTAAATATGTTAATATTAGAAGGGCATAATAAATGTTTTTTTTTTTTGTAAATATATTTATATTATAAGGATATAAATGTCCGAAATACTGTTCAAAATTTGTCATTTATGGAATGAGACTCTTAATTAGTTTGTCACGAATTAAAAAGAAAAATAGGACTTTTGAATTGAAGTGGGGCGGAGGGAATATATTTTTTTGTTTTAAATTATGAAATGGAATGAAAGTATAACCCACAACACACGGCAAGGAAAGTAATATTGACTTAATTTTTTTCCTTCATGTTTCTAGTGCTAGTGCTAAGTGGAAGTATAACTCAACCACAAGGTAAGGAAAGTAGTGCTTATTTATCTATTACTAGCACTCCCTCCATTTTATTTTTTTTTTGAATTTTGATTACAAATATATGGCAATTTAATTATATTTATGAAATTTTAAAAATTCATATTGATTCACCATTAATAATACTATCAACAACAACTTTTAGAATTTCATGAACATGATTAATCTCTCATAAATTTGTGGTCAAAGTTCAACAAAAAAATCAAATGGGACAAACATTTTGAAACGGAGGAAATATTTATTTATTTTTCCTTTTGATTTTTAAGTACAAAGTTGAAGTCAAACCCATGAATGTCAAAATTTATGGTTTATAAATGATATATACACCATGATATTTATTATAATCAGTATATTACATTTGTTTAAAAATAAATGATGAAAACTTTTAAATTTACTTTTGATAAAAAAAAAATTAAATTTTTTTCATGACAAAAGGAGTACTAAATTATGCTTTAATCAGTTTTTTTTACACCTCAAACTTAATTCATCAATTTAGAATGGTCAATCCGCAAAAATCTCGAGACCAAGTGATGTTGTAAGTATAAAAATTAAATTACAAATAATTGTGTTATTGAGATTTCTTACCTCGTTGATAGCCGTCAATTTCTCTCCTCTTTGAGAGCTGAGAGCATATGTTTTTTTTTTTTTTTTTTTTAAAAAAAAAAAAAGAGGATCAATAGTGGTTTCCCACTTACCCCCTTATAATATAACTAGTACATGCTCGTGTCCGAGAACACGGTATTATTTTTTTTTAAATTTTTTTTTTAAATTAAGCACGTGTTCGAGGTCACGTTTTTTTCTTCTTTTTTTTTTTATAAAAGCCCGTGTCCTAATTTAACCAAACTCGCTACATGGTGTAGCGAATTTCAACGGTAACTTATTGAACTCGCTACACTATGTAGCGAGTTTTAGAAAGTTGGTCATTTTGAAAAATAGTTTTAAATGTAAGTTATTTTGGGATTTATAATTTTAAAATTGAATTATTTGCGAAAAAAAATCGCTAATATGACCCAAAAAAATAAAGAAATGAACTTCAACCAAAAGCAAAAGAAGAGCGAAATTTATTTATAGAATTAATTCACACGGTCACCAATAGAAGGGGCAGCACAAAATAAAAAAATTAGTCTCAATTTTCTCTCTCCTCTCCGTCCTTCTATCTGAATCTATCTCTCTCTCCTTCTCTCTCTATCTTTCCTTCTTTCTCTCTTCCCTCTTATCGGCTCACTTGTGCAGCGGACAATGTTTTCAATGGCGGAAGCAATCTTACTGATTGACGGACGATTTGGGAGCCCTAATTTTACAGCTATAGAGCTCTGATTTTTCATTTCAATTCGTTATGGTTTTATTGGTAGCCCTAGAAAAGGTTTAAATCACGGTTGTTTTGGTGGCGGCGGCGGTGGTGGAAGTGGCCGAGTTGAGGAGTTAATTGTTTGATGCCGCCGGAGCCATTGCCTGATCGGAAAGACTTCTTCTTCAGGGAGATGAAACACGAACGGTCTTCTTCTAACTCGTTGGGTCCTTCTTCTGTTTCTAGATGGAGGGACAACAACGGTCCTCACCACCATGGATCCTCTCGCTGGTCTTCTGCTGACTTCCGTAGACCTGTTTAGTTATCTCTCTCTCTCTCTCCTTTTTGTCTATGTTTATCGGAAATTGGATTTGGGCTTTCGTTCATTTTTTTTTAACGGTAAAATGGGAAAGAGACAAAATAGTGAGGGCAAAATGATAAGATACCCATTTGGTACTGTAGAGAGTACTGTAGCAAACACGTCTTTGATTTATACTATAGATGATGTCCTAGGAGGCATGGGAAGGGATCGAACCCGGGACCGCACACAATGTGAGATATGACTCTACCACTGAGCCACTCCTTATGGACAAGAGCATATGTTTGTTCGTTTAGTTGTTTGTTGTTTTCATTGTTTTGTACTTGCGACGAATCTCACATTGTTTTACAATGAAATGGATTACATAGTTTTTACTACACAACAAGAATGTTTCGTGAATTTTGGGATGCCTGGTGGTCATCTCCTTGTCAAACCAGATTCTCTAATTATATATCGCGTGCTCAAAGCAAAATCTTAACCAATGATGGGTTTCTTAAATGTTATAATGAGACTGTGTACAAGTTTTACTTGAAATGGAATCTGAACGATTAAAGATTTATATCAGAATGATCTTGTTTTCTTGTATGCTAAGAGGTGGAACTACTATTAATAATTGGGATGAGTCTTCGGCCTCTTTGAAATGTCATCTTTTTTTATTATTTCAAAATCAACTGATTGTCGTTTTCTCAATAAAAAAAAACTTGATTAAATTTGTTAAACGACTTTCAAAAGTAAAATTTAAGTCAATTTACTTATTTTTAAAAAAGAAAATTATTATTTGTTTTTGGGAATAATTTTATCCTTTTTGTTCACTTATGATACAAGATATAAGCTTACTCCACATAGGGATAAGAATTTACTTCAATTAGTCAATGAGTTAAGTTATCCTGGATAGTTTTCATCACACCCAAACAGGTAGTTGGTTTTAAGATAGAGAAACAAAATTATTTAAGGAACTTAACTAATTTCTGTTCGCCAAATGCCTCTTGGCAGAGTGGTTTCGGGTGTGCGTGATTTGAGGGCTTTTACGTAGTAGTCAGGTCTCAGGTTCGACTTTCTTTGTGAACAATGTGGAGAACCTTCGGTCTCAGGTTCGATTTCCTTTGTGAGCAATGTGGAGAACCTGTAGTCAGGTTTCAGGTTCGACTTCCTTTGTGAGCAATGTGGAGAACCGTTGTTGATTTGTTTGTTTCTAGGTTTTTGCATTTTATTGGTAATTTCTTTTATTGGACCTACCAATGATCTTGAGTAACAAAATTTATTAATTGTATTTTTATTTGCATATATTAAGTACGTGTAATAGTTGACTAATCAATTTTTTAAAACAACATGATTCACGTATTTACGTTAGTTGTATTATTGTAAAAATCTCACCACAAAATATAAAATATTAGTAATGTGCGTATTGTAAAATATTTAGTAATGCACGTAAAAAGATGTAAAATATTTTACATCACGTAGGCTATACATATATATTACTCTCTCCGCCCCACTCAAAAGTTAAAAAAATGAGTGTATTCGGTGATTAAAAGTAATATATTGTGAGGATAGAAAGTTGGGTAGAAAATAGTTAACAAATAATTGTTGTGAATATGAAATGTAGGGCCCACAACTAAGAAGTAATAAAAACTTTATATTTTAAAATTTTAAACTTTCGAGTGGGACAAACTTTTGAGAAATTCTGAACTGTTGAGTGGGACAATGAGAAATAACGATTCCGTAATTTCTTTTTATTCCTTACGCTTCATACTTTCCTCCATTTAACACGATTAGGTTATGCTCACCCTCGGGAGAGTTCTATAGTTCGAACCCTTTTCTCGTCTTCTGGTTTGAGACATCGTAAAAAAAAATGATTAAATTATGCTCAAAATTCAGCGTTTATACTATTAATCTCATAACAAAATAAACAAGATCTCTTGTATTACTTTGTGGAGTATCTTAATTTCACAATTATAAATGTCCGGCTTAACGAATCTTATGATTAATACTTTAACAAAAGTATCTCACAAAGACAACTATATTACGTTGTAATCAATGGAACTTAACAAGTGATTAATACACAAATTTTATATAATCTCGTCCTTAACGACACTTTATCAAAAAAAAAAATTTTAAAAAAATACAAATTGAGTGATTATAATTATTAGGACTATACAAAAAATTCGTGAAACCGGACCGAACCAGTAGAATCGGATCAGACCAGTAAAAATCGGATCGAAAAAATAGTATTGGTCTGGTCCTGGTTCCAAATTTTTATGGAACCAATTATTTGGTTTGGTCCTGATTTTGAAAAAAAAAATATGAAGTCCTGAATCGGAACCGGACCGAATATATATATATATATATATATATATATATATATATATATATATATATATATATATATATATATATATATATATATATATATATATTGTTGTAAAAAATTATATTATATTGTAATTTGTAGAACCGATGGAATCGGATCGAAATCGAACCATTAGAACAGGACCAATGGGACCAGTCCTATAATGTAATGGTCTGGTCCTGGTCCTAAATTTTTATAAAATCGAAGTATTTGATCTGATCCTGATTTTCTAAAATTTTGACAAAAATCAAACCAATCCGAACCATGATCGCCTCTAATAATCTAAAGTAATATAACAAGAGCACAGCCTTGGAGCCAAAAATCAGGGGTATTTTTGTCATTTCATGCGGTGGCAAAAAGGCAATTACCAAGGCGGACGAGCCACGTGTTAAGCTTGGGTTGGGCGCGTGCGGTATACGCGCCGACAAAGGCGCATGACCGCGTAAATTTTTTTTTTTTTTTTTTTTTTTTTTTTAAGGCTCGCCACGTGTCGCACTATGATTGGGTGGTTTATTTTCGAATTTTTTTCATCCCATTTTTTCGACCTCAATTATTTTATAAAAAAAAAAAAATTTTGAAAAAAAAATTTATACCAAAATTCATAATTTTTTTTCCTCTTTAATTAGAGACTAATTTCATTTAATTTGGACAAAAAAAAAATTTCACTATTTTTTAAATATAAATTTCTTAATTATCCTTTCTTAATTTTTCTTTTTTATTTTTCAATATCTTTTTTGTGCAAATTAATTAAGTGTGAAGTATATATTTTTATTATAAATGATGATAATAATAATCATAATTTTACTTTTTAAATATAAATTAATGTTTGTAATGTTATTTCTTTCGTTTCAAAATTTTACATTAATTTTTAAAACATATTAATTAATATTTTATAAAATATTCCTTGGGACGAATATATTAATTTATTTTTTACCCGAAGTAGTATTATTTTGTAAAAATTAATATTTATAATGTTCGTGTCTTCGTGTCATAAAATAAATATTAATTTTTGAGACAAGTAAATTCATTGAAGCAAAGGAAGAATTTTTTTATTTTTTTTTTTGATATGGAAAGTTGTATTAATTAGGGGATGAAAGTAATATTAATTTTTGAATTGAAGGAATTGTTTTCTCTTAAAAAGTATAATTTTTTTTATGTCCAAAGAAAAATTAACATTAGATAAATAATTACTGTATACATATATACAAGTAGGATCGTATATGTATACGTAGCTAAGTATCTACCGTAAACAAGTGTATACAAGTGGTTCTCACGGTTCTCATTTTGTTATGTTTTTCATTTGAGCACCTACCTATATATATATATATATATATATATATATATATATATATATATATATACCATAAAATAATTTTCATATTTATTATTATTATTTTAATTAAGTTTGAGTGTGTTGACTTTGTCAACTGTTTGGTCGTGCCGGACCGGGATTTTCATGTTCGGGCCGCATTAGTCCACTGGCCTACCGGGCCGGGCCAAGGATGAGAGTTGCAGCGCTCAAGTCTTTTTGAAAACTGAAATAACTAAATATTACTTTTAACTCAAAATAAATCACCAAAAATTAATATTACTTTCATCTCAAAATAAATCACCAAAAAATAATACTACTTTTTTTCCCAAAAAATTGCTTTATTATGTGCTTTACCTATAAGGAAAAATATATTTTCCGTCTCAAGTAACAAAAAATTTTTAAGTTGCGAAATCAAATTGCTTTTTTGGGCCCAATTCTAGAAAAACATTGTTAGTATGTACTTCAACTTTATATTGCCATATTTAAAGAATTTTGTAAGTTATAAACGGGTTGATAAAATTTTTGAATCCCTCCTAAACCCGCAATGATCCGCGTCTAATGAAAAGAGTTTGGAAATATTTTCTTTTAAATCTGGTGTGATTGGGGTGGATTTGAGATAAGCTCTAACCATCTCATTTAACCCGAACCCGCATAGGATTCATCATTATTTAGAATAAATTTTAAATTTTGATAATATTTGTATATTATTATATACTTCTTTCTTTATAGTTTATTGTATTTTCTTATTTTCTATGTCATATTATTAATCTCTACATTTATAAGGAATTAAAGGAAAAAAATAGCATTATATAATAGAAATATTAAATAAATATGTAAAAATCAAACGGGGATGAAGAAGTTGAATACGGTTCAAGAACAAAATAAGTTCTCAAAAATCAAAATAGATGATACTTGAAAATTTCATTTCATGTAATTTGTTTGTTTGGATAATCACTATAATCAAGAGTTCTGAATTGCAGTTGAAGAGAAAGATGTGGAGACTTATAACTAGATTGATTACGCTTTCCCAATCATTGGCGAACCTAAGTGATACTGTGAGCAAATTACGCACATATCACGTTCAATACACAAAAAATATGTTTTACATGAAAAATATGCGTTCAATTTCATAGCATTGAAAAATGGCTGTCAAATGTGATTATTATTGGACAAAAACTCATGTGAGAATATGAAAACCTGTCTCATCCATGAGACGGGTCGGATCCTGACCCATCACCCGCCCAACAAAGCCAACCCACGCCTCCGCCCAAGCTTTTTTTATACGGGCGAGGCCGCCGAATAGGCGGTCGCCGCCTGCCGAAATCAGCCCACATTTTGCCTTGGCCCAATCCTTCAGCCAACGTAAAGTAATAGTTTGTATACATTAAAGTAATAGTTTGTATACATTAAAGTAATAGTTGGTATACATTAAAGTAATACATATATACAGAAAAGTAATAATGTTTTTTCCTATGTTTTCTTCGTTTGGCAAAAGTAATACTTAAAGTAATAGTTTGTATACATTAAAGTAATACATATATACAGAAAAGTAATAATGTTTTTCCTATGTTTTCTTCGTTTGGCAAAAGTAATACTTATTATAGAAATATGTTACAATTTCATCTATCAAAGTGTTACATTTACTTGTATAAACTATTACATTCATATACATAAGTTATTACATTTCAAAAATAATACATATAGTTTGTATTACATTTGAAAAAAATGGGTAAAAACGAGCTTTTATTTTTTTAAAACAGGTATTACGTTTACTTATGATCAATGTTACTTTATATGTATACAGTCATTACATTAAGAGATGGTAACTATTACTTTTGCTCTGAAAAAAAAAAAAATTAAAAAAAATAAAAAATAAAATAAAATTGGCCTATAAAAGGCTGCCATGTGGCGGGTCATGTCCCATGGGTCATGGGTCGACCCGTCTCATGCATGAGACGGATCCCATGTTTTCACAGGAGACCGCCTCTTATTATTGAATATAACCGAAATTTACGTATAAAACGTGCTTCGTACAAACTACCTATTCCTTAAATATATATTTTTTTTAGTGACATTCAATGTGATATTTGTACTAATAATATAGTTTTAAAAAAGGTGTTTTACAATGTACACAAACATTTCTATTTTCTATTATATTTGTATGAATTTTCATCAATATGTGTTAATAGCTATCCGTGCATCGCACGGGTGTACTGCTAGTTATACTTAAAACAAAAATAAGGTTCTGATGTCATTACTTTGCCGTCCTTAATTAGGGACACACGATAGCTTAGAAAGCTATGATATTTTCTGTAAAACTTTCTAAAAAAACATTGATTTAATTTATTAATAATTGATGAAACATTATATACTTATAATAAGCAAGATGTTAATTGGTAATTAATTTAGGCAAATGTTTCTCTAATTTATGCTCCCTCTTCCTAGCATCGAGAGGGAGCTACAACAGTTCAAAAGGGGGCAATTGCCCCCACTTCATATTTTTAAAACTATAATTTTAGTCCTAGATTTTTTTTTTTGAATATTTGCCTTTTTAGCCTTAAAAATTATCATTTGTTCTTCAATTTTATCAAGGAAAAATAACGTTAATTATAAAATGAGGCTTTGACAAATAAGTCTCTCACCTAAATGAAAATGGCCAATAAAGACAGACATTTTCGAAACTCGACAAAAAATCCTTGTTATTTGGCTTGATAAAAGTGCCCCTGATTGTTGGACGCGCGTATGTGGTTGGACTAGCGCTTTCCATCGGGCGTGCTCTTCAAAAGCGCGTTTTTAAATTCTTGATTTTCCTTCTCTCTCCTCCCTTTCTCTTTCCTTTTTCTCTCTTCTTCATTTTTTTTTCTCAAAATTTAAAATGCATTATCTCAAATCTAGAAATTAGAAAAATAATCTGAAATCATCATTTTAATCATATCGTAAAGACGAATCAAACAATTACACCTATCAAATGATTCAAAATTTAGAAATAAAAATTTCATTTTCACTTGTAAAAATCTGATAAAATTATTTATCATTTGCTTACATTGGAGTATAAAAATTGAGATATTCATTTCACATTTATTCATAATTGAGTATAAAAACAGATAAAGTTATCTTTTTCATTTTTCACAACTGATACTCAATTTCTCAGATGTTCAAATATAAAGACATTCATTTCATATTTGTTCATAATTAAGTATAAAATTGATAAATTAATCTCTGAATTTTTCACAATTGATACTCAATTTCTCCAATGTTTAAATCTAAAAACAGAGTATTTGAGTATAAAACTGATAAATTCATCTTTAATTTTATCGATTGTTTAATTATAACGATAAATTTGTTGTCGAATTACATTAGAAATAACAAGGATAAATTGATTTTACAGTTGTGAGATTTCACAGTTGTGTTATTTCATATGCCCTTTAAACAGTTGAGAAATAACTTGTCATATTGTTTAACGATAAATATTTAGTAATAAATGCATTGTCACGTACTTCTTGAACAATAGAAAACTGACAAATTCATTTCCCAGTTTTTTCACAATTGATATTTAATTACTCAGATGTTTAAATTTAAATATGAATCTGTTGTGGAATACCTTTTAAACTAATGACAAATCCGTTTCTCATATATTTATTTTGAAATCAATGCCCATGGTTGTAATGAAACTAGTAGAATCATCCGAGAATCGTAAAAGAAGGTAACTCTTACCCACACCGTTGTCAACAATTAATAGATGTAGGGATGGCAATTTGACCGAACCCGATCCAAATCGAAGGCGTTTCGATTCAAAAAATTAGGGTTTAGTTTGCAATTCTTAAAATCAGATTGGGTTCGGACCACGCTGCTGATCCGACAAAAACCCGAGTAGACAAAACCCGATCCGAATCATATCAACTCGACCGAAACCCATCCAGATCCGATCTGAACCCTAAATAAAAGGTTAATCTAAAAGATAAATAAAATATTTAACATTTTCCTAAATTTTATTTCTTTATGTGTGTTTGTAAGTGGGATTTGAACTATTTCTATGGAATATTAAACATTGTGTTTAAAAATAAAATTTACTCAATCATATTGAGCTAAAAAATAAATAAATAGATTTTTAGTATAATTCGAGTCGGATCGGGTCGGTTGCGGAATTTTAAGTTTTCGATTCGGATCAGGATCGGGTTCGAATCAGAACCGATTTGATCAAATCCGAACCCGACCCGTTGTCATCCCTAAATAGAAGCTTTATGAGGTAATCGTAATCAGCTCGAGCTCTAGCAGGTGGAGCAACCATTGTTTTCGAATCTTCAAACCACTTGATAATTGAAACAAAAAGCCTAGAAAAACTAAATACAGATCAGAAGGAGGCGAAAGATCTCATGAATTTAGAGAAGGGGAAAGAAAAGGAAATCATTTTCCTTGTTTGATTTGACTTATTCTAAAATGTTTTCCGAAAAACATTTTCATTTTTCGAAAAACATTTTGCAGGAAATCATTTTTCGGAAAACATTTTACGCGAAACAAACGGAGCCTAATATTACCTTTTTTAGAAAATTAGCAAGCAATCACGATTTTTATTACTAAAGAAATGGGATATTATTGCTATACTCCCTCCGTCTCAATAGTAGCTTCTCATTTTGCCATTTTGGGTGTCCCGTTAATAGCTTTCACTTTCCTTTTTTGGCAAAGAAATCTTTACTATTTCCTCCACTCATTTTCTCTCCTACATTATTTTAATACTCACAACACTATTATAATTTACTATTTCCTCCACTCATTCTCTCTCCTATTTTCAAATTACACTCACAATATTTTTACTTCCCTCTCATTTTATTAATTTGCGTGCACAAAAAAATTTGGGCAGCTCTTATTGAAACGGAGGGAGTATTTTTTGCCAGGTAATATTGGTTAAATGAGGCTTTCAGCTCGATAATTGGCATGCTATATAAGGAGGGAAAATTAATGTCAATGTTTTTTTAGTTTCGTTAATAACACATGTTAATAATTAATTTGTTGCTTGGCTAATCCAAATTCATTTGTGTCCTGTTAATAATTAATTTGTTGCTTGGCTAATCCAAATTCATTTGTGTCCTGATAATATTCGATAACTTTGGGGCACTTCATTTAATTGATTTTAATTATACAGTATTGTTAGATATATCATTTTACATTGAAAATTGACAAATCTTGCATATAATATATAAAGATCATTAGTCACTCCCCTTATCACCAATTCGTTTTAAGGTAGAACCTCAGACTTTAAGATGGTATCAGAGTAGATTCTTTACACGTGCAGGCCCAACGGCCTACGATGTTACACTGCGCCACCCGATTGATAAGTCCACATTGTAAGTTTTGACAAAAAGCTCGCTACATGTGATGGGCAGAACCTCAGACTTTTGTAAGAGTCAAAATTCAATTCCTCTCCTAACCTCTTGACGTGGGACACCGGGGTAAAAAAAAAAAAACACTAACTGAATTGAATTGTTTGAATCTTCTTTTCAAAAAAAAAAAAAAACCTTTGTCTATATCTATACCCTCTCTATCCCATCTGAAAAGACACAAATTTTCATTTTGGATGTCCCTTTTAAAAATGCACATTTAGAAAATGAAAACTTTTTAATGCTTCTTTATTTGTGAAACACAATTGTTATAATCGCAATAACTATCTACTAACTATTCTTTACCCCGCTTTCTCTCTCATAGATCACTTTTCATACTCACAACATTTACTCAACTATATACTCTACTTAATTTCTGTGAAATATCAACTTTGTGCATTTTCGAATGAGACGGAGGAAATATTTGTTTTTATTTGATATAATTTTATTAAAATTTGGTAAAACATTATGATGCGGACTATATAATCTCTTCCTTTTATTAATGTTTGAAATCGTACATTGTTTCTTTAGTGATTGTCAAATATTCTTACGAATGCGTGTTCATTTATTATCCTATGAGAAATTTTAAACAATGGTTTGTTGTTTGGACAAGTATTTATTGCAGGATTTGTGGTGGTAAATGGTTGGCCAGTATATGAAGCAATGGTGTTGAGAAGTGATCAAGGAAAGATGCCTCCTCCTAAGATCACTTTGACAGCCATTGCCTTTGCTTTGTTATTTCTTGTGGCATCCTCTTTAGTATTTAGTAGGGGTGTCACGGTTCGATTTAAATTGCGATTTGAGATCAAACTGAATCAAATTATGTGGTTTGATTTGGTTTGATTTTTAACGATTAACGGTTTAGCTTGATTTCAAAAATTTATAAATCATGCGGTTCGATTTGATTTGCGGTCTGACTCCTCCAAATCAAACCTAACCGAACCGAATCATTTCGAGCTGAACCAACAAACCGAACTAGGGCTGTACAAAAAATTCGTGAAATTGGACCGGACCAGACCAGTAAAAACCGGACCGAAAAAATAGTATTGGTCTGGTCCTGGTTCCAAATTTTTATGGAACCGATTATTTGGTATGGTCGTTATTTTGAAAAAAATATACGCGATCCTGGACCGGAATCAGACCGGACCGAATATATATATATATATATACTCCCTCCGTCCCACCTTATTACAAACCATTTTTCCTAAGACAATAATTAAGAAATATTATTAAGATAATGAAAATGTGTGGTAGGAAATGAAGAGAGAGAATGAGTGGAGTTGGTTGAATAAATTGTGTGGTAGGAAATGAAGAGAGAGAATGAGTGGGTGGGGTAGGGTGAATATAAAATAATAAATTTATTTCCATTTTGGGCAGTTTGTATTCACGTGGGACGGATCAAAAAGGAAATAAGTTTGTATTCACGTGGGACGGAGGGAGTATATATACTCCCTCGGTCCCAGCAGAAGTGTCACCTTTTACCTAAAATGGTGTCCCGTTTGAAGCGTCACCTTTCCTAAAAAGGAAATGTTTTATTAATATTCTATTATCTCATCCACTATTCCCTCCACTAATTCTCTCTCCTTTACACTCACAACACTTTTTAAATTTACTATTTCCTCCACTAATTCTCTCTCCTATTTTTAAATTACACTCACAACATTTTTTCTTTCCACGCTTTTCCTTAATTTGCGTGTCACCCCTAAAAGGGTGACACTTTTGCGGGGACGGAGGGAGTATATATAAACAGATTTTGTCAAATATTCTTATGATTATGAATGCGTGTTCATTTTTTTATCCTATGAGAAATTTTAAACATTGAAATTTGAATAATTTAGTGTACATATATATATATATATATATATACATATATATATATATATATATATACATATATATATATATATATATATATATATATGAAAATATTTTTAATATTATTATCATGTGGTATATGATACTCCCTCCGTCCCATTCGAATTTGGATAAATTTCCTTTTTGGGCGTCCCATCCGAATTTGGACAACCCAAAAAGGAAAGTTTATAATAATAAAAAAATGGGCATACCCCACTCACTCATTAACTCCACTCATTTTCCACCATACAATTTATTCAACCAACCACTATTAACTCCACTCATTCTCTCTCTTCATTTTCTACCACACATTTTTATTATCTTATTGTTATTTCTTAATCTCCGTGTAAAGTAACTTTGTCCAAATTCGGGTGGGACGGAGGGAGTATATAATTATAAATATAAATTAAAATTAAAATATGATAATTAAAAATAATAGGCTTAATTATTTTACAAATATAAGACTCAAATATTTCTCTCAAAAAGAGTTTCGGATTGAGACAATTATAAATTATAGAACCTTCAATTATCCTTCAATTATCATATGATGCTACTAGCCATATATATATATATATATATATATATATATATATATATATATATATATAATGATTTAAAATAAGATTTACACTTTACTTTAATTCTAATAAAACGGAAAAAATCAAAAATATTTTGGATAGATATGTCTTCATAATTTTTGGATAATTAAAAAAAAACATAAATTAGAATTAAGAATAATGATTGAAATAATTATGTCCACAATTCATTTAGAATATTTTGATTCACAATATTTTGGGGGAAACTAGTTTCTCCCTAAGTTATAAAAAGTCCTGTTTTTTTAAACTGATCTTATATTCGTAAAATATTTGCAAGTTGAAAAAAATTGGACTTTTTATAATTTATGGAGAAACTGATTTCTCCCAAAACTTACTCATTTTGATTTTATATTTTTTTTAATAATCGTGATTTACTCTCAGGAGAGGATTGCCCTCTCCGTCCCATCTTAATCAACAAAATATTTAATTTTGGGTGTCTCACTCAAAATTACAAATCTCAAAATAAAAATATTTTAATATTATTTTTTAAATAATGACACCAACTTATCATAATTACTACAACTATTTATTAATTATTTCATGTTTCACTAACTTTCTTCTATCTCGCTATCTATGTTCACAACAAATTATTATCAAGTACTCCCTCCGTCCCAATAGAAGCTGCCCGTTTTTTGCTTTGCACGCAAATTAATAAAATGGGTGGGAAGAAAAAATGTTGTGAATGTAATTTGAAAATAGGAGAGAGAATGAGTGGAGGAAATAGTAAATTATAATGGTGTTGTGAGTATTAAAATAATATAGGAGAGAGAATGAGTGGAGGGAATAGTAAAGATTCCTTTGCCAAAAAAGAAAAGTGAAAGCTATTAACGGGACACCCAAAATGGCAAAATGGGAAGCTACTATTGGGACGGAAGGAGTATTATACAATTTTTTCTTAGGTTTTAAACACTATTTTTACTGTAATTTGTAAATTGAGCAGATTTTTTTTTTAACGATGTTACAAAGGAACGAGGAAGGAGTTCGAAACTTAGCGTTTATCGTCAAAGCTGTGTGACTTGACTTTACCGTTGAATCGAGATACTGAAATCAAGTGTGGGCCGCCGATGACATTCACTTGGATGTGATTATGAAGTTTGTGGGGAGGCATGAAGTTGGAAAATTGGCCAATAGACTTGAAAAGTCAATGACCAAAAATCGCGTAAAAGGAGTTATTAGAAGAGCGTTGACCATTCTATCAACAAAACAAAAGTTGTCAGTCGGTGCGAACCTTCATGTAATTGGTTGTTTATATCCACGTGTCTTGTACAGCTCAACCAAGATCTATTCCTCAATCTCTGCAAAACATTCCCTTCAGCTACCCGTTGGTGGTATTAATTTGTGAGTAAAATTGATCCTCTTAAAAAAAATCTTGGCTTCCTTGTTATTAATATACTCTTTCCGTCCCAACCGATTTAGGAGTTTTCTTTCTCGACACGAAAATTAAAAATACTTTTATATAATAAGAGAAGAAATAATGAGTGAAAGAAGGTATTGTGATTATGAAAAGTAAAATATGAGAGAAAAAGAGTGGATGAATAATAAGGAGATTGTTGTTGTGAGTATAATAAGTACTCTCTCCGTCCCGATAATAGATTCATCATTTTGGTCTGACACGCAAATTAAGGGTGGAGAAAATATTGTGAGTGTAATAGTAAAATAGGAGAGAGAATGAGTGAAAGAAATACTCCCTCCGTCCCGATCCAAAAGGCAAAGTTTGTGTATCGCACGCAAATTAAGGAAAGTGATATAGGAAAGAGAAAAAATATAAATGTTGTGAGTATGAAAAATTAAATAGGAGAGAGAATGAGTGGGAGGAATAGTTAGGAGAGAGAATGTTGTGAGTGTAAAAGTAAAATAGGAGAGAGAATGAGTGGGTGGAATAGTAATAAAAACTTTCCTTTTTGGGAAAGTGTCATTTTAAATGGGACACCCAAAAAGAAAATTTGTGACTTTTCGGCCGGGACGAAGGGAGTAGTAAATTTGAAAAGTGTTGTGAGTGTAATAGTGAAATATGAGAGATAATGAGTGGGTGGAATAGTAAAGAGTTTTTGTCATTTTAGAAAAGGTGAAGCATCTAACGGGACGCCCTTTTAGAAAATTGATGAAGCTTTTATTGGGACGGAGGGAGTAAGTCTCATTAAATATAAAAATAATATAAATTTGTCATTTTAAAATGTTTTAATTTGAGTGAGACGTTCAAAATAGCAAATTATTTTAAGTCAAATTTGACGAATGAAACGGAGTATAAAACATACTCCCTCCATCCCGCCCGACTTAGGACATTTTTCCATTTTGGACATCCCATCCGACTTAGAACAACCCCAAAATGGAAAGTACTTTATTAATGGGAACCACATTTACACTCACAACAAATTTTCACTCATTACTCCCTACCCCACTTTCTCTCACCTACATCACTTTTCATATTCACAACATTCACCCACTTACACTTTTTCCTTAATTTGAGCGTTCAATTATTTTAAGTCAAATTTGACGTATGAAACGGAGTATAAAACATATTTAAACAAACGAGACTGGACACGTATTAGCGCCGCCACACTAACCAAATGGGTTGGTGATAGGGAGTTGTATTGAGCCTTCCTCCAAAAAGCTTAGCTGTGTAAACAATCGTGTGGGACCAGGTCAGTCATATAAAAATAAGGCGGAGGAGCCCTAACGCGCAAAAACCTCTTTAAATAAAATAAAGACCACAATCAACCAGTCGACTTGGCTTTGTAGGCTGTGTTGCTTTGATTGGCAGCCAATCTCACTCCAATCATAATCATTCAATTCCTCCGAGGCCGCCGCAATCTTACTACATAAAATTCCGGTAAAGTAAGTGGTCGTGAAAGGATGAGTGAAACGAACGAAACCGAGTAAAGTACTTTTAATGAGCTTCTAAATGCTAACAGTTAAAATCGAATTAAACAGAGAACAACGAAATGAAGATCGAATTGATAGCAATACGACTAGGGATGACAATTTTATCGAATTCGATCTAAAACGAAGACGATTCGATTCGAAAAATTAAGGTTTGGCTTGCGATTCTTAAAACTCGATCGGGTTCGGATCACGATGCTGATCCGACTAAAGTTCGACCCGAACCGAACCATTCCCGCTCGGATGAAACCCGACCCGACCCGATTCGAATCCTAAATAAAATATATTTAACATTTTCCTAAATTTTATTTCTTTATTTGTGTTTCTAAGTGAGATTTTGAACTATTTTCTATGAAATATTAAACATTGTGCTTAAAAATAAATTTTACTTAATCATATTTGGACTAAAAAAATTAGACTTTTAGTATAATTCGGATCGAATCGGATCGACCGCGAGATTTTAAGTTATTGAATCGGATTGGGTTCGAATCGGCAAAATTAAAATTCAAATCGGGTTCAAATCAGGACCAATTCGATTCGAATTCGACACGTTGCCACTCCTAAGTACATAGGGCTCTAAACTATGAGCAATTCCTCCACCAAAATAATATAATAACACACAAGATGACAAGCATATTACATGGATATGGCACATAAAGATTGCACTAAACAAAAAAGACAAGAATATTTTATATTATATTTTTTCACAACATAAATAACACCATTATATAATAAATCCTTGAATTAATTATTAATATTTAGATAATTTAATACTTATAGTCACAAAATAAATATCCAATTGATCGCTGCCAACTAAAAATTTCATATTTCATTATATCCCTAATATTAAGAGTAACTCTTGTGAAAAATTAATTTTTTCAAAATGTTATAAAAAAATTAGTTTTCAGAATCGTTCATCACTCTTATTAGTTAGACTTAATGCTTTAAAACTAGTTTTAAAGCTAATTTTTTTCTTATGTTACAAAAAACTAGTTTTTTACAAAATTTTGACCAATATTAATCTATGCATATGAAAATATTTCGATTAGTATCAACTACTTGTATATTTTAAGGTTAGGGACCATTTTTATATTTCATTATATAAGTACAATAGTAAAAGTTTGGAAAGTAAATAGTTAAAAAATTATATATATTTTGAGTAATTCTTATGAAAAATTAGTTTTTTCAAACACATAGAAAAAACTAGTTTTAAAAATGCATGATGGCATTTTCGTAATTAACTGAAACTTTATTTAAAACGTGCGATGACATTTTTTAATTAACTTCATTTTTTTCAAAAACAGTAATATTTTTCAGTGCTTGATCTAGTGTAAAATTGTGTCAGTTGGTGTTCTTCTAGTGCAAATGTTATTGTTAAATAGTGCAAAACTGTTAGTGTTAAAAAATGTCATGTACAATGATAAAAAATTTCAGTTTTAGTGATAAAACGTGTCAGATGTGTTAATAATTTCTGGTTATTTACAAAAATCCCACCTTGTTATTAAAAAACATTTATTTACAAAAATTGTTTTTTCATAATTACTTGGAAAAACTGTTTTTTTTTCTAAGATTTTGACATACATTTTTCTTCAAAAAATTTATATACATTTATCAATAAATTATTTATATATATATATATATATATATATATATATATATATATATATATATATATATATATATATATATATATTAATTATAAATAAATAAATATTTTGAACGACCAAATATGCCCCTCTAAATTTAAAAGTTTGGTAAGATGGGATCTCTCTCTCTCTCTCTCTCTCTCTCTCTCTCTCTCTCTCTCTCTCTCTCTCTCTCTCTCTCTCTCTCTCTCTATATATATATATATATATATATATATATATATATTAATTATAAATAAATAAATAATTTGAACGACCAAATATGCCCCTCTAAATTTAAAAGTTTGGTAAGATGGGATCTCTTGATTATCTATAGTATAAATGGAAGGGGTGTTTGCTACAGTTCTTTGAACAGTTTCAACCGTTGAAATTTTTATTTTGCCCTCACTATTTTGTCCCTTTTCCATTTTGTCCTTAAAAAAAAATTAATTAAAAAAAAAAATTTAAAATTTTTTTTTTTTAAAAAAAAAATCACGTGACCTTGGACACAGACATGTACTAGTGATTATATATGAAGAATTAACCATAAAGTTTGACTATAGATAAGAGTACAAGTGTGCCACTTAATAAGAGAGGAAACATTATTTTTATTTTTATTTTGACATTGATAGTGGATTAGTATTTCTTTTAATAATTGTTTATTTATTTAAATTTGACTCAATAACAAATGGAATGTGATCAAGTTAAGACGTCATAAGTGAGGTCGCAAGTCTTCCCACAATTACCAAAGGACTTTTATACATTCTTTATGGACTCTAGCAACACTAATCATCGACATAACAAACATATAAAATTAACCAAAGTGGCCTTGGCCAATGATATGTTGGTGACTTTTCGAAGTGGAGGTCATCGGTTTGATTCTCTTCAAGGGAAATTTCTGTGGTTTAATTTCTACCTTGGGTTTCAGGGTCCTTTGGAGTCCCCCGGAGCACATCCGTGCAGTTAAGGAAGCAGCATTGCTGGGCTTGTATCCTCAGTGTGGGGAGTTCGAATCTTGGCAGGAGCAGCTGGAGCAGCCAATTGGTGTTGTAAGAGTGATGTAATTGCCTCGACAGGAGCAGCTGAAGCAGCCAATTGGTGATGTAAGAGTGATGTAAATGCCTTGTAGGAGGGCTCCTTGGGGCTCCAGTATAAGAAGCTTGCCGCCACCCCGTGCGTAGGGCACGTCCGCGATTTACCTCCGCCAAAGATACCTGAGGGGCTTGTGGTCTAGATTAGTCCGTGAAGCGGGAACCTGGGTATCAAAAAAAAAAAAAAAAAACATATAAAATTAGGCATGCAAGATGCAAAATTTTACAGAAATTTACGCTTACTCTCTCCGTTTCATAATAATCTGTAACATTATCCCTTTTGAACGTTCCACAATAATCTACACTTTCCTAAAAGAAAAATGAAACACACTTCTCTCTACTTACAACCATTACCTACTTACTCCACTTTCTCTCTCTATCCATCCATCTATACTTACAACACATCACATTTTTCATTTTTCTCCTTAATTTTCGCACTCTCCCAAAAAATGCATATATTTATGAGACGAAGGAAGTATACATCATCCCTACCCGCTCTTATATCAAAATATATAAGACTGAAATTACTGTTATAACTAAGTATAAAAGATTTTTTTTTCAAAAGTTTTCACTTTTTAAAAATAAATAAATAAATAATCTCATATTTTATTACGCAGTCCGCTTATATACCCAAAGGTATAAGACAAAAATTAATAGGTTTTGAGTTTTTCATGAAATTTTGATTTGGGCCTCTTTGAGTGTGGACTTTTAGATCGTGTGTGGGCTTTTTTATTTATAATGATTTGGAGTGAGGGGGCCTCATGAAATTATTATATCTTAAAATTATATTAAAGTTTTTATTAATATTTTTTTATAGTAGTAAAACTATTTTAATTTTTGCAGGTGATGATTCATTTACTTTTGCGAATTTGGAAATAATCTCGAAAAGAAAAGGAAAAGGGAAAAGGAAGATAAAAGTATTTTTCCTATCTCATAAGATCAGATCAGAGATCGAACTTTAACGTTGATCACTAGCGTCAGGTTTAAGCCAAGACCCCCTTCAAATTTGAAAGTTGTCAATTATTTCATCTTTAAATTTTAAGGAAATGATAACGTACCACTAAAATTAGTAATTTATTCATTTTACCCTCTTAATTTTCAGTAAAAAAATTGCACTAAATAATTATTTGACCCGCTTTTATGATAAATTTGGATATTGTGATTATAGTATTTATTTTTAAATCAAACCTTTAAATTTCAAAGGCTTTCACCTTTTTTTTAAAATAAATTAATAATCTCATATTTTATTAATTAATCCGCTTATATAACCAAAGATATAAACCTAAAATTACTAGGTTTTGAATTTTTTATGAAATTTTAATCTGGGCCTCTTTGAGTGTGGACTTTTAGATCGCGTATGATTTTTTTTATGGTGAATGATTTGTAGTGATGGGGCATCATGAAATTATTCTTTCTTAAAATTACTTTAAAGTTTTTATTAATATTTTTTTATAGTAAAACTATTTTAATTTTTGCAGGTGACGCTTCATTTACTTTTGCGAATTTGGAAATAATCTCGAAAAGAAAAGGAAAAGGGAAAAGAAGATAAAAAGTATTTTTCCTATCTCATAGGATCAGATTAGAGATCGAACTTTAACGTTGATCACTAGTGCCAGGTTTAAGCCAAGGCTCCCTTCAAATTTGAAAGTTGTCAATTATTTCACCATTAAATTTTAAAGAAATGATATCTTACCAATAAAATTAGTAATTTATTCATTTTACCACCCTCTTAATTTTCACTAAATTTGGATATTGTGACTATAGTATTTATTTTTAAAGCAAACCTGACCCTCTTCTCAATTTTTTCTCGTTTTGCCTATCATATTCCTCATCCCACATCTAAAATATGTGGGAATTTAGTGTGATATATAGAAGGCCCACACTACTAAATACCTAATCATTCATTGGACTTTTGGAGCTCTGTGATGGGCTGTGGTTGACCCAATTGAGGAGTTGCTTAGTGGACAAGTGTGTGGTGCCTACGTAGCGGGTCGGACTTCGGGCTTGGATCGTTACATTGACAGTGGCGCTGACGGTGAAGTAAGATACTACGTGCGAGTACGATCAACACGTAAAAAAAAAAAAAAAAAAGATGAACTAGCTATTGTAATTTGTCTTTCATGTTAGCCTTTTGTTTATTCTTGTCGTTGAAAATTTGAAATGAGAAAAAACAAGAAAGAGCTATAAATGACAAAAAATCATAGATTGTATCCAACAATGTAAATTGAAATAGATTGTGACACTCATTATAGTATATAGTATGATCCAATCGGCATTTATCCATATATGTTTAAGCAAGAAAAACAACAGGGAAAATCATTAAACCTTCAAAATGTAGTAGCTATATTTTAGATCATGGGTTAGATTCTGCAATTGTAAGTATCAATTTTATTTTTTACCTCTCTCTCTCTCTCTCTCTATATATATATATATATATATATATATATATATATATATACTCCCTTCATCCCGCTACAAATTGCACACTTTCCTTCCTCATTTGGCATCCCATTACAAATTGTACACTTCTTAAAATGGCAAAGAATCTTTACTATTTCCTCCACTCATTCTCTCTCCTACATTATTTTAATACTCACAACACCATTATAATTTACTATTCCCTCCACATATTCTCTCTTCTATTTTACTTTTACACTCACAACATTTATATCATTATTTTTTTCCTTAATCCCCGCGCAAACAGTAATTGTGCAGTTTCAAGCGGGGCGGAGGGAGTATATATATACTCCCTCCTTCTCGCTACAATGTGCACTCTTACTATTTGCACACAAATTAAGGAGAAAGTTAGTGGAGTAAGTGTTGTGCGTATGAAAAGTGAGGTAGGAAATAATGAGTTGATTGGTGTTGTGAGTATAAAAGTAAAGTAGGAGAGAGAATTAGTGGGTGAAATAGTAAAGATTCTTTGCCATTTTAGGAAGTGTGCAGTTTGTAATGGGATGACCAATGAGGAAAGTATGCAGCTTGTAGCAGGACGGAGTATATATATATATATTAATTTAATATATTTTTGTTGATTTTAATATCAATATTATGAATCATCATACTTTTCTTTAACTCTGTTTTTAATAACTTATGTTTATTTTTAGCAATTTTAACCAGCTACTTCAAAAACGCTTTTATTAAACTTAAACCCCTAACGACATTCAAATTTGTAAAAAAAAAAAAGTCATTATAACCCAACAAAAGTTAACTTCAACACCCAAATAACTAACTAATGATTCTAAAATTGGGGAGAATAGATATTGAAGATTGAAGTCGAGGGGGAATCGGTTGCGACTGTTGATGACATTTAACATGTTACAAGATAGAAAGTCAGAATTGAGCTCTTAGAACTCCATTGTTCGCCATCTACGAAAAGCTTGATATCTCAATTCAGGATCTCTATCTTGTAAAATATTGAATGCCATCAACAATCGAAGATTTATGTCCTATTAGCCTTGATTCCCCCTCGATTTCATACTCTTTCTCTTGAAATTTAGAATCGGTTATTATTTAGGGATGTTGAAGTTAACTCTTGTTAGGTTTCGTTAGCTTTTTTTTTTACGATATTGTCGTTAGGGAGTTTGAGTTTAATAAAAACTTACTTGAATATGGTGATTAGAACTGATAAAAAAATACATGGAAGCTAAAGTAAAGAAAAGCAAGGTTGGTAAGAATGTCTATCAAGAATGAAAAGAAAGCTTCCGGGCTAGTCTGTTAAAGAGCTTGGGCTTTTTTGCACCATAAAAGCCCAAATTCTTAACTCTGGGCCTCAGAACATGCATATTTATATGAGCCCATACTATAAGTTATCTACTTATTATAAATGCAGTTTTAATAAGAACTTTCGAGTCATTTTGATTAACTTGAGGAGAAGTAATTTGTCCCTAAAAAAACTTTCGGGTCAAATTTCCTTCTTCTTTGTTGAATCTCAAGAAGGTTGCAAGCATTTACACATGCCCATGGTTCATGTTTGAACCGGATGAACCGACGGTTTTGAACTGTTGAAAAACCGTTGAAAATCGTAAATCAGATGAACCGTTAAACCGGGTGAACCGTGAACTGGCGGTTTACAGTTCATATGCGGTTTAGACTTCGAAACCGGCGGTTTGGACGGGCGGTTCATACGGTTCATACCCGCGATTTATATTGTCTTAATTATAAAAGGGTAAGGTTGGTTGTCCTCCTCTATGTAAATTTGCTTAATATTAATAAAATTATAAAAATTTGCTTAATATTAATAAAATTATAAGGGTATTGTCCCTTCTTTAAAAAAAATAAAAAAAAATGTCTCATTCCACCCATTAATTCCTATAAAAATATGAAATTTAAAATTTTCTTAATATTATGTAAAGTAAAATAATTTATAATGTATCAAAAAATTGAAAAAAAAAAATTGTCTAAAAACTGCTCAAAATATTTTATTAAAAAAAAAAAAAAACCAGTGAACCGTACCCTGAACCATGAGTTAATGGTTAATAAACAATTTTGATTTTTGACGAACCGTGAACCGTCGTGAGTTAATGGTTAATAAACAATTTTGATTTTTGACGAACCGTGAACCGTCGTGAACCGGGCATGTCTACAAGCATTATTGCTCTACGAACATCTATGCAATTTAAGAACATGATACAAACGAGCATTGTACAAACAATTAAAACACATTACTTAAGAAATTCAACAATGTCACTTATTATTATGAAACAAAGGGAATATAACGAAAAAAAAAAACTCAAAATGTACAACAATGAAACAAAAATAAGAAAAAGTACAACCCGATTCACTCCGCCCCATTATAACTTTAACCACTCCAAACAAGGGCACAATCCCCAGCAGAACCTCGAAGGGTAGTAATCCTTCAAGTAAACTTCCCTACTCAACCCGACGATGTAGAAACTGAATGACCTGTCATTACGAGACATCGTAACACGTGTAACGGGGACCACGGAGATTGTATGTCTCTCGCATATTACCCTAGCGGTGGGGGCCACGGGTACCCTCTCAGCAATTACCTCTGAAGAGAACTTGTTGAGAAAGAAGGAATCAGCGAAGAAGGCAGGGCTGCATTGGTAGGCTTGTGTGTTGCATAACTGAACACCTCTGGCTCGGTGGAAGATTTCGTCTGGGACCGAGGCGGCCCCACTTGTTGCGCTTACTTTCCTAGTCGAATGAGTCTTCCTGAAAACACACAAAAATAGGAATTTTCTTTTTTTTAATTGAATGCACAAGTTACAGTATAATCATTAAAATATAGGTTGTGGAGGAAAAAAATGCTTGTTGTAGGACCGAATCACAACATCAGGAGTAAAAATCTAAGGTTATACCACTGAACTGTTGGGTTATGGAGTCTAAACCAACATGGCAACGGAGGAGGAGAAGAAGTCTAAACAACGGAGGAGTTCGAGTCAATATAGGAAAGTTCAAGGAGGAGAAAAATGAGCAAAATCGGCCAAAGGAGATTGATTGGCACGGTCGTGTGCTGCTTCGTGAGCACGGTCGTGCAACTGGAAATTATTTACTGACACGGTCGTGCACAATATAAGGCACGGTCGTGTTAATACGTTTCCAACCCAGATTTGATTTCCTTAATTATAACAGATTCTTTCTTATAGGACAAGGTTTAGGGCTTCTCCTACGCCTATATAAACATAATTTCGGCCATAATGGAGTGATTGACAGAGAGAGCTAGGATACACAAATAGGCCGGGGGGGGGGGGGGAAAGGAGATGCCATGAGGGGCACTCCTACAACCCTAGCCATGACCAAGGTATGTGTGTTCTTGATAGAGGAAAGGAGATATATATGAGGGTTGTTCATTAAGAGTAGCCATGCTTAGATATTAGTGATTGCATATCCAAAGTTGTAATAACCATCATTTATTACTATAGTGATATCCTGGCTTGGCATCGCCCCCGATGTAGTCATGTCTTGGTAAACTGGGTTATCAAATCTATGTATTATTTCTTTCATATTACTACATGTTGATTTTTCTCCCCATGTTAGGGCTGCTAGTATGGGCTAGGCAGATGTGAGATCCCCAAATCCCCAACATTTTACAAGATAGAGATCCTGAATTGAGATATCAAGCTTTTCGTAGATAGTGAAACTTTTTGATTTAGTGGGCGCACTTGCACCTATATAGATGGTCGCCGCTGGGTGTGACGGGCATAAGGGTATCATGGTATCACCATAACAAAATGTTCCATTTGTCCAATTCAGAAGAACTACTTGCAAAATGCAGGTCAAACAGCAAAACACTAAAAAAAAAAAGAAAATAGTGTGGGGTGGGAGGGAAAAACATTTTTTATTGTGGGGTAGGGTGGGGGGAGGTCCCGAACCGTGCCATATGGCTAAAGTGTCCAAACCCCACCCCACCCCCCACCCAAAAAAAAATAATCTTAATAATGTCAATGAAATCTCCAAAAGCGTACCATCTTACAACGGCTACTTTGTGAGTCAAAAGAGAGCCACGGCCTTGACATGTCACACATTTAATTAGCCCCCGGGAACCACAAGAAGCACAAGGAAGCTTTCCTTTGCCGTCACATTTCACACATCTGCATAATCAAAGAAAGATTTCAATGAGTCACACGATCTTCTACTAGTGTGTGTGTGTGAATAAGATCCTGTATGTAAGCATCTTACATTGTGTCTGATCCATCTCTGTGGGCAATTAAACCCCTTCCATAACAGGAAGAGCACTCTGTCATCTGATTTTCCTTATAGAAGCCAGGTTCTTGACCCGCATTGCATGTAGAGCAGATAATATCACCTCGACCAACACAATCTGCATATGTCATGGGGTCCATCAGTCATCACAGTTCCAACTTTCACTCGTCAGCTATAACAATAAGATGAGTTGAGCTTGACATGGCTAGTTACTATCATTCACACTACTAAATATGTGGGTGTGTCTTATGTTTGTGTTAAGTGGGTGCACCCTCATTAAATGATACTCCCTTCGTCCCACAATAAGGTTCTTAGTTTGACAATATATACGGTTATTAAGAAAAAATAAATGTTATGAGCATGAAAAGTAAAGTAGGAGAGAGAAAATTGGTAGGGAATAGTAAGTGGGTTGTTATTGTGAGTGTAGCAAGTGGATCTCATTGTCCATTTTAGAAATAAACAAACTAAGAACCTTACTATAGGACAGATCAAAAAGAAAAGTAAGAACCGTACTCTGAGACGGAGGGACTAATAATAGATAATCCGTCCCAAAGTAAAAGTCATACTTTCCTTTTGGTACGTCCTAGCATTCCCAAAATAGCAAATGATGAAGTGTTTTGGACAACTTTGTCTTTATATAATGTTTGTATAATTACAAGAAAATCAACACTTAACTAACCTGCATTTTATCCACTTGTGTCATGAATAGTGTTTTGGACAATTATATCCTCAAGCCACTTGAAATGATTACCAATCTTTTATTGATTTTTTTAATTAGCGTGCAGAATCAAGGTAGGACTCCTACTTTGGGACGGAGGAAGTGATTTTCAAAAGTATATGCTAACAAACTCATGGGTGCACATGCACCCATGATGTGATGCTTGTGTCCGCAATGGTTGGACACCTGCATAGGGGTCATACGAAGCGATAAATTTATTTTGAAACCTTAAATGTTCATGTATATGGGAGTTCATTACACTAAACTTTACCTGAGCATTTGACAATAGCCTCAGAATGAGGAATTTTTGATCGTGATTCTTTATGAGGTGTAAATAAGACAGGAAATTCGGATCTCAAATCCAATTCCCACACACCAAGTTCAGGCCCCTTATCAATTTTACCACCAAGGTATGGTGCCGTTTCTGTTATCATTTCCCTCTCCTCTGCAAAAGTATCAAGGGTCCCAATGTAGACATTGCAGTCTTCCACGGCATGAATCTTCCATGTTCGGGCAGGACGACTCCCCCAACAGCAACGGTGACCAACATGATCAATGAGTAGCTCTCGTATTTCTACCTCATCCAGTAGTTGCCTAGACAAAAATTTCATTCAGTTAACATGCTAATATGCAATAACAAGGTGAGCTGATAAAACCTCTTTATTAACGGTAAAAATAGATAAGTCATACTCCGTCTGTCCTATAAAGATGTTCCTGTTTGCCCTTTTTGAGTGTCCCAAAAAGATAGTCCCATTTCCGAAATTGTATTGTTAAAATTATTGAACATCCAAAATTGCCAACAAAGGAAGAAGAGGGAGAGATGACAGGATGAGAGCCAACCAAGGAAGAAGAGGGAGTTATTGAGCAATAATTATGCCTCATTAAAGTTAGAGAAATAAATGTAAATAGGTTGTTAAAATGTTTGAATAGTCAAATAGGACTATCATTATGGGACGGAGGGAGTAGAAATAATTATGAAGCAAAAGTGCATCTTCGTTGAAAATGTATGTTGTACGCCATTAAAAAAAGTAGCAAGGCATATTACCAGCCTTCTGTATAAGATCGCTGCAGTTTTACCTTTGAGCATCATCAGTTCTGCGATACTCCCCTCCATATCCACCTTGGTAGACAATAGCTTGCTCTGTCACAAGATATTCAGAAATTTCATTATTTCATCTTACTTGAGTTCATATGATTCTTACTTAAATTCATATAATCCCAAATTCAGAAGCAATGCACCCTGCTCTCTTTAAATAGAAAATTCTATAAATAGGAAAAGGAATACAAGATGCCAGATGACGAGTCTGCCAAAAAGTGCAAATATACACAATACCGAAATTAAGAACTAGAAATGGAAACACAAAAATCACTACTTCTCGGAATATAACATTGGGCAAGCAACTCGATGAGCACCATATATATGCCATTATTTGCAAATATGATTTCAAAAAAAATATTTCCGACTCGAAACAATTGTTGCCGCACTAACCTAAATTCTAAAAGGAGCTTAGATGAAGTAAGTTGAATCTAATTACACGATCAACTTTTATCTTTTCGACACTCACAATGTACTGGAAAGTAGTTCAAAAGTTCAGCCAATACTAGTGTACAACACGGATATGAAAAGAAAAGGTCGACATCAAACAAAACAAGAAAAGAAAAAAAAGCCAACTTTACAATGATCTACTGGGTACGAGCTAAGCAAATGATTTCAAACAAAAGCACAATAGCCAGTCAAGGGTTAATATTTTACTTTTGCCCACTTGTGATCATACAGACACAAAATCGGTACCCAACACGATATATATGCGAAAAAACAAGTATAGAGATAAGTGGAAATGAGTACAAGTAATTGGTATGAACATAAACCAAAAGTGAAATTTGTTGCACTATGCATCGAGCGCTTGGCGCACCGGGGTTTGCCCTTTTTTATGCATCGAGCAAATAATTTAACAGAAATCATGCTTAACTGCCCTAAAAATGCAGGAAAAGGAAGGGCAATAGACTTCTAATAATTCAATTTTGTATAATTATAATCATAAAAGATAAAAGTGTAGAATTCATTATTAGCTAGTTATTTATAAAGAAAAATACACACACACACATAGTAGTAATTGGAAAGAAAAGAATTGCACAAGTGATTGAGATGTACCATTGGGATAGGGTTCAGGGGAGCTGATCAAGGGAGCATGAAGAGACGGCGGGTACAGATCGGAAACGGCAGAAGCCGATCGAATCTCATCGACGCTGACTTCAGTTCCGGCAAAAGAAGCCGTCGGAATTATAGAACCTGCCCTCCCTACATACTGATAAGAACTCCATTTCTCGCTATCTAAAACCCAGAAAAATTAACGGAAAACCCCATTGAATTATAGGAATTCCATCAAGAAATATGATCAAAGAATGATGATTTACATGAAATTTACCTGAGAGGAGTGGCTCCTGCATTTGGGTTTTTTGTTCCATGAGTTTGCTTGCAGAGAGAAAAAGATTTTGAGTCTGATCGATGATTAGTGATCAATTGGTACGAAAATTGAAATGAAATTATCGGTTTTATGAGCTATTTTTTTCCTTGGGCAGTAAGGAAATTAACAAGTCAAACAATAATGGATTATGAGTTAGATAGATATACTCCCTCCTCCCCAAGTAGGATCGGACAGCTATCCGAGTTCGAAAACCGCCGATTCACGGTTCGAATAGAAGATAGATCGAAATTGAATTGCCGACTTATAGTTCACAATTTAGATTCCCAATTTATCGGTCCGATCCGGTTTTAGGCCTTTTTTTTTTTTAAATGATTTTTTTGGGATATTTTGAAGATAATTTTTTGCACTCATAATTTTTTCAAATAATTAAGAGGTAATAAGTAAAACTTGAATTTTGGGACGAAATTATTTTGAATAAAAAGAACATACTTTTTTAATTTTATTAATATTAAATAAATTTACATAGAGCCTATATGATGGCCAAAATGGGCCTTAGTCAGTGGACAATTTTTGGCCCTTAGCCCATGGCCCGTATTGCCCTTAGCTCGTCGCTTGTAGCCCAGCCCGTGAATAAAATGGTACAAGCATTAATTTGAAAATTGTAGACGGGTCGGGCTTATCCCGCAGACTTCGAAGCCCGTTTGACCCAAAATCCGTTTGGCTTGTTTTTTTTTTTTTTTTTTTAAATGTCCTTAATGCCCCCATATATATCCGTTAATAAATTCGTTGTTGGAGGGGCATTTTCGTTCAAAACGTATATAAATGATTTTTTTATTTACTTAAGTAAATAAAAATTTATATTAACAAAAATTTATAATTATAAACTTTTATTTACTTAAGTTAATAAAAGTTTATAATATTATATTATCTCTTAGAAAATATAATTAACATTATTGGGACTAAGTTTTTTTTTTTTTTTTATAAAATTCTTTGTTTAATTCTAAAGAATTTTGTATTTTTTAAAAATAGTTTCAAGCATTTTCAGTTTTTTTTTTTAAAGGGTAAAATCCGTTTGGCCCGTGGATCCTTGGATCCTGGCTATACGGGCGGGCCTCACCACCTCAAAACGGCCAGGCCGGGCCGGGCTTTAGCTCCTTTACTCTCACGGATCGGCCGGGTAAAGCCCGTTTGTCCGTTTGGCCCTTGGTTGACGGGTCGGGCTGGGCCGGGTTGTCCGTTTGGACATCATCACTATAGATTATAGATGGGGACAATCAACCTTACCCTTTTATAATTAAGGGGAGGCATTTAGCAGCCTTTATATCAAAATTAAATTTACAATCCAACTTTGTCGGGATATATTCTATTCAAGTGATTAAGTGATTGACCAACTTTTCATATCTGTCACCTTTTACAAAATAGTTTTTTTTTTTGGATAATAATTGAACGAAATAATAAAGTTACCTCGATATCGGCAACCAACTCAATTACAAAATGAACCGTCATTCTATTATGTCGATAGAAGTTTGTTCTTAGCCAATCGGTCACGTGCATCACCTCCATCTTGGTTGACAGTCATCGTAATTGAAAGATAGTTTGAAAATTTGAAAGAAAGAGAGAGATAAAAGAATAGAAAGAAGATAAAAGTGCTAATAATATTACAATGATAGGAAAAAAATTGGGATAGCAGGGTGTTTATTATATTTTCAACTTACATAATAAGGGACAAAAAAATTAAGTTTTTGCCTTGTTTTGTTTGCTTCCAACGGCGCACACACATACACACATGTTCACATTACACACTTTTTCATACACGCACACACAGTAAAAATGATAATATTTTTTGAAAATTGGACGTTCAAATTACCGGTTATAACGGTCGGTTTGATAGCCGATTAATACCCTCGAATCAAATTCAAGCCGTTTTTTGAACGGCTGGTCCACGGTTTGATGATTTCAAAGGTTTATTTAACATTTTTAATCGTGAATTCAATATAGAGATGTTTTAGGCCATTAAAGCAAAATTTGACTGTACAATCGCTCATAATCGTTAATTAATTTAGATGGGCTTAAAGAAATCTGACAATTTATTTTTGTCAGAGGAAGAGATTAGTTTGGGCCATTATCCACTTTGAGCCCAATTATAAATTCCCAAAATCATTTCATCTTCTAAAATCCTCTGTTTAGGGTTTCCGTCAGTCTTCACCAAATCCCCTTCCGCCAAAAACAACTCAACAATGGTGAAACGCCGCCAAGGTGAACGCGTCCGCCTCTACACCCGAGGAACAATACTCGGTTACAAAAGGTAAGAATTTCGATCAATTCGTTCCATTTCACCAATTCGATTGCGCCACTTTTTTTTAGGGTTTTGATTGTTGTTGATCTTAGGTCGAAGTCGAACCAGTATCCCAACACTTCGTTGATTCAAATTGAGGGAGTGAACACGAAGGAGGAGGTGTCATGGTATCAAGGGAAGCGCATGGCTTACATTTACAAGGCCAAGGTGAAGAAAAATGGGTCTCACTACCGTTGCATTTGGGGGAAAGTAACTAGGCCTCATGGAAACACTGGTGTTGTTCGCGCTAAGTTCAAATCCAATCTTCCTCCCAAATCCATGGTACTCTTTCGTACACTCCCCAGTTTATTTTCTATTTGTAATATATTGATGGGTTCATAAGTATTACTCTCTCCGTCCCAAAACGATCTTCCCACTTAAGAAATTCCCACTTAAGAAACTTTGAGCAATGATTTTAGTTTTTAAATCTTAAAAATGAAAATCTAAAACTTGTTATCGATGCACCACACTAATACTATCAATACCAACAATAATACTATCAATAACAAGTTTTAGATTTTCATTAGGATAATTAAATTAATCTAAAATTATTGCTCAATAACCACTAAAAAGTGGGAAGATCATTTTGGAACAGAGGGAGTATAATGTGATTGTTGTTGATGTACAGTTGTTTTTTTGTAAGATTTTCTGAAGGTGTATATATTATTGATAGCAATAGATGTCAATTTTAGTTTGAAGCAGAGAGTTTATTGTTACTATGTTATTGAACTCGACTGTAGTTGTGATTGAGGAATTCGTTTCATGGGGTTGACAAGAGTTTTTTATTTTTTGTGATCATCAGGGATCAAGGGTTAGAGTTTTCATGTACCCCAGCAACATTTAAGGTACTATCAAATCTTCTCAGTTAATATGGCTACTGGGGTTCACACTGTTTTTGTTTTTTCCAGTTTGTTAGTGTCTTGAGCTGGTTCTTCACAAAGTAATACTCCCTCCGTTCCACGTGAGTGAAGACTTATTTTCTTTTTCATCGGTCCCACGTGAGTGGATGCTGTCTAAAATAGCAAAGTTTTTACACTATTCCTCCCCTCATTCTCTCGCCTACTTCACTTTTATACTCACAACACCAATCAACTTACTATTTCTCCCACTTATTCTCTCTGCTATTTAATTTTTCATACTCACAAACACCTGCTCCCACTATTTCTCTCCCATACTCTTTCTTAATTCTTGTGCCACAATTTTTTGGTATTCACTCACGTGAAACGGAGGGAGTATGCTCTTTGTAGTTATAATCAAGGAGTATTATTGGTGGTACAAGCAGAGCCAGCCCTTAGTAAAGGCAGGTGAGGCCTGGGCCTTAGGCCCCCTAAATTTGTCAATTTTTTGGGGCCCCAAAATTTAGGGGCTTAGTGGTAATATACCGGAAGTGAGGGGCCTCATTGTAAATAAAAAATTAATTATACCCCCTGAAAAAATACACAAAACCCCCCTCAAAATATATAAAAAAACCACCTATATAAAGCTCTTAAATTACAAAAAATCAGTACTCAGCAACACATTTACACACCTCACCCCTCCTGGTCCGATTCGCCCGTAATTCGCCGCTCGAAAGAAGAAGACGCCGCATGAAGGTCACGGCATCGGTCACGGCGCAGGCGCTCCTTCTCCGTTCCGACGTTCGATCGTACTCTCTCTCCGTTCAGGCGCTCCTTCACCCTCTCCGTTCACGGCGTCTGCCCTGGATCCGCCCCTGCTCATCTGCTAAAAAAGTAACTATCTTTTTCTGTTTGATGATGTTATTCTTTTTTCGTAATCAGATCTGCAAATTTTAGTCTTTGTTTGTGGGTTTTGGATTTTACTTTGAATCTTATTTTCTTAAGTTTTCTGGGAATTGTTTTTCTTGTTTTTTTTCCCTCCCGCCGTCCGCCGCACCATTTTTGACAAGGTATTTCGATTCTCTGATTCTCTCCCTTCATAGACTTTTCCTCTCTCTCTCTCATCTCAAATCCTCCAAATTATGGATTTTGATTTAGGGTTAAATAATTTATTTTATCCTAGATTAGGGTTAGGGCTTTTGATTTAGGGTTAAATTAAATTTATTGACTGTGTTCTTGGGTTTGGTTTGGATTACATAGATGGTTTATTTTTGATTTGTTTGCTTAATCTATTTGGCATGATGATGATGATTTAGGATATGTCGTATGTTATGCCCATGATTTTGTTAAACATATTTTGTCAAAAAGTTGAGTATTAATCTGTTTGCTTGTTATTTATATATCTATAAATACTTAGTTGTGCAAACTGAAATTATTGCTATCAGAACAGTAAAGGCCCCATCCAAGTTACCGATCTAGGGCCCCGAATATCACAGGGCCGGCCCTGGATTTAACTTTTGTTGCAAAGCTTTGATTAATTTTCAAGTTTATGTCTCAAAATCGGCTCTTTGCTTCAGGTTTTTTTTCCTCATCTAAATTGTTCATTCTTCACAAGATTTAATTTGGTAATCTTAAGCTTGTTTCCTCACAAGGTTCAATTTTTTATGTCTGCAGCAAAAAAAAAGCGTGAATGTGATGGTGAACGTGATTGTGACAGTCAAGAGAGCACGACAAATAATATGGTAATCTTAAGCTTGTATATTACTGTAATTTTTATTTCAGCAAAGATTTGATTTTTACATACTATGCTTAAACCCCCAACCTTTTATGATATTCATCTCTTGTTCACCGGAGGATTGCACTAACTAATGGAGATCCCAACTTCAACTCCGATATATATAGTGATGATTGCTATATGGATACTTACCTGCTTCAATTCATAGACTAAGAAGGTTCTCAAATTTAACTTCATTTCAGTTCTAATAACCAATGTTTTTTTTTTTCACATCATCTTAATACTCCATCCGTCCCAAAAAGATAGTCTGATTTGGTTTTAATGGTTAATGCAAGTAAAATTTGACTGAATGTGAATGCCAATTTAATCATCTAAATGAAATTTTAAAAATTGGTATTGGTAAATCATTAAATATCAATAACAATTTTTTAAATTTCATTTGGTCAAATTTCCACTAGTGCTAACCATAAAAAATGATTGGTTTTAATGGTTAATGCAAGTAAAATTTGACTGAATGTGAATGGCAATATAATCATCTAAATGAAATTGTAAAAATTGATATTGGTAAATCATTAAATATCAATAACAATTTTTTAAATTTCATTTGGTCAAATTTCCACTAGTGCTAACCATAAAAAATGATTGGTTTTAATAGTTAATGCAAGTAAAATTTGACTGAATGTGAATGCCAATTTAATCATCTAAATGAAATTTTAAAAATTGGTATTGGTAAATCATTAAATATCAATAACAATTTTTTAAATTTCATTTGGTCAAATTTCCACTAGTGCTAACCATAAAAAATGATTGGTTTTAATGGTTAATGCAAGTAAAATTTGACTGAATGTGAATGCCAATTTAATCATCTAAATGAAATTTTAAATATTGGTATTGGTAAATCATTAAATATCAATAACAATTTTTTAAATTTCATTTGGTCAAATTTCCACTATTGCTGACCATCAAAAATGAAAATGAGACTATCTTTTTAAAACGGAGGTAGTATAACATGGGTAATATATGGAAAGAAACTCGGTTGAAATGCATGGTGCAAGTCAAAGTTGTAACGGAGGGACAAACAAGTTATCTGAAGAATGTTGTAAAGAAATGGACCTTCAACCCCTGAGTAAGGGTTCTGTCACAGGGCATCCTTTGCATAATTTACATACGCAACGGTTCCACCTGCTCTTCATTTCAATTAAATGTAAACAAATACCAAGGAAAAAGAGTCGAATATATAGTAACGAGCCATACTCAAGTTGATTTATCCAAAATCTTGATTTTTAGAACGCATTTCGCATTAAAAATTAAGGATTATTTACTCATTCTTTGCCCGATCCCTTGGCAGAGCTCGAGGTTATATCTCAAACTCACTTGTTTCTTAACTACAAAAAGAGTGTTTTAACATAGTAGAATGTGCCCTACTGCCTGGTTAAAAATTTAAATGAAAAGCATATAGTGATGTTAGCTTCAACTCTGACCATATGAGGCTTCTTGATTCAAAATCCATCCCAACTTCAACTCAATATATATAGTGATTATTGCTTTATGTGATACTTACCTACATCAATTCATGTAAGAAGGTTCACAAATTCAACTTCGGCTCGGTTAGGCTTGCATTGATACATTGTACGACAACACGTAAATTACGTGCTTAATATCAAATAGGAACGTAAATAATGTAACTAATGTAATTAGGAAGATAATGAGATCATAAATATGTATGACACGTAAATAACGTTCCTTAGATTCACTAGGTAACGTAAATATAGAAGTAACGTAACTAAACACTTGACACAATATATTACCAACACAGTATACTATCTACACAATGTACAACACGTAAATTACATTCCTTATATTCACTTGGTAACGTAAAACATAGAACTAACGTAACTAAATATTTGGTACAATATATGACGCTACTTGGTTCAATATCCATCCCAACTTCAACTCCAAATATATAGTGATGATTGCTTTATAGATACTTGGCTTGCCTTGATTCACTCACCACTATCATCTCTTGGGCAATTACTCGTTAAGATTGTTATACTCCCTCTATCCCAAAATGAATGCCCTAAAATTTTCAATTTTGCTTTCATCAAGATCAAATCTGAAATTCTAGCAGCTGAAATTCTGAATGTTTTCTTCTTTGCTGTCTCATTCAGGCAGTATAGAAGATGTAGATACTGAAGAGCTTTTGCGACAAATGTCACTTATTAAGTTTGCAATCCATCCATCAACTCAATTTAAAGGTTGGGATGATGAAGCAATGTGGTACCAAATTATAGAAGATATGAGGGAAAAGAATGGTCGAAATCCACCTTTGATCACAGTACTTGAGACTGTCATGCATTGTCATGATAGCTATACCTCTGACCCATCAATGTCATTGTACTTTGCTAAACTTTTGTTTGGGAAGGAGGACATGGGTTTCGATATCGATTGCATCAAGGAAATGTTAGGTTGTCGTGGTAAACAAATGGCTGCGCAAGAAGAGAAAAGAAATTTTAAAGAAAGCATAGTGCCGGCGTCGATGCGCTTTCGCAGGCATTTTGCTCATTTGATTTTAGCATAACAGAGTTATGGATGTTGTTGGAGAAGCTCAAACGTGTAGAATCAGCAAACGAAATTGGATATGAAACGTCTAGAGTTAAGAAGGATGTTGTTGGAGAAGCTATTAAAACTTTAGAATCAGCATACCAACTTGCAGAAAGTTCACTTTTAATTGCAGGATCATCCCAAATAGTAGCAGGAGCAGCCAATAGAGGTAACAGCTTGCAAATTCAGTGTTTGTCATACATTGTTTTTATTTCTTGATAGAGCTTATCTTATTTGTTATGTATATTTTCAGAAGTGGGGGCTATGACTAGAACGTTCGTTACCTTAACTCTATTGATAAGATTACTGTGGAAGAAATGGCGGTAGCTGTTCGTATTTTTAAAAATGATCGTTCTGCAGCTCGTGCTTTTTTTCATGTCCCGCAACAGGACGCAGATGTTAGGCATATTAAAAAAATGATCAGTAAGTGGAAAGCCCCCCAGCGGTTTGCCTAGGACGAGTAGGGTCAATCTGCTATGTTCCAGACTATCCAGACTATGTTCCAATGGGGAATGTGGATATGCAGCTGTGTGTTGGTGATTCTGTTCGTTCTATTATGAGTTTGTGGTCATAATAAAAGCCATTGAATGAACTTGTGCGTGTTTTTATTTGTCTGTGTTTTATGAGATTATGCTTGGCAGTTTGTGATTGAATTGTTTCTTTGTCGTAATCAAACAGTGATTTGATTTGTTCTAGCTCTATGATTCTGTTCAGTGCAAATCACTGTTTGATTACGACAAAGAAACAATTCAATCACAATCACAAACTGCCAAGCATAATCTCATAAAACACAGACAAACAAAAACACGCACAAGTTCATTCAATGGCTTTTATTACGACCACAAACTCATAATAGAACGAACAGAATCACCGGCACACAGCTGCATATCCACATTCCCCATTGGAACAGTCTGGATAGTCTGGAACATAGCAGATTCACCCACTCGTCCTAGGTAAATCACTGGGGGGCTTTCCACTTACTGATCATTTTTTTAATATACCTAACCTCTGCGTTCTGTTGCGGGACCTGAAAAAAAGCACGAGCTGCAGAACGATCATTTTTAAAAATATGAACAGCTACCGCCATTTCTTCCGCAATAATCTTATCAATAGAGTTAAAGGTAACGAGCGTTTTAGCCATAGCCCTCACTTATGAAAATATACATAACAAGTAAGATAAGCTCTGTCAAGATATAAAAATAATGTATGACAAACACTGATGTTGCAAGCTGTTACCTCTATTTGCTGCTCCTGCTACTCTTTGGGATGATCCTGCAATTAAAAGTGAACTTTCTGCAACTTGGTATGCTGATTCTAAAGTTTTAATAGCTTCACCAACAACATCCTTCTTAACTCTGCACGTTTCATATCCAATTTCGTTTGCTGATTCTGCACGTTTGAGCTTCTCCAACAACATCCATAACTCTGTTATGCTAAAATCAAATGAGCAAATGTCGGTAGTAATACTGACGCTGGCACTATTGTTTTCAGAAATTTTCTTTTTTCTCTTGCCGCCGGTCATTTGTTTACCACGACAACCTAACATTTTCTTGATGCATTCGATATCGAAACCCATGTCCTCCTTCCCAAACAAAAGTTTAGCAAAGTACGATGACATTGATGGGTCAGAGGTATAGCTATCATGACAGTCTCAAGTACTGTGATCAAAGGTGGATTTCGACCATTCTTTTCCCTCATATCTTCTATAATTTGGTACCACATTGCTTCATTATCCCAACCTTTAAATTGAGTTGATGGATGGATTGCAAACTTAATAAGTGACATTTGTCGCAAAAGCTCTTCAGTATCTACATCTTCTATACTGCCTGAATGAGACTACAAAGAAGAAAACATTCAAAATTTCAGCTGCTAGAATTTCAGATTTGATCTTGTTGAAAGCAAAATTGAAAATTTTAGGGCATTCATTTTGGGACAGAGGGAGTATAACAATCTTAACGAGTAATTGTCCAAGTGATGATATGGGTGAGTGCATCAAGGCAAGCCAAGTATGTATAAAGCAATCATCACTATATATTTGGAGTTGAAGTTGGGATGGATATTGAACCAAGTAGCATCATATATTGTGTCAAATGTTTAGTTATGTTAGTTCTATGTTTTACGTTACCAAGTGAATATAATGAATGTAATTTACGTGTTGTACATTGTGTAGATAGTATACTGTGTTGGTAATATATTGTGTCAAGTGTTTAGTTACGTTACTTCTATATTTACGTTACCTAGTGAATCTAAGGAACGTTATTTACGTGTCATACATATTTATGATCTGTTATCTTCCTAATTACATTAGTTACATTATTTACGTTCCTATTTGATATGAAGCACGTAATTTACGTGTTGTACAATGTATCAATGCAAGCCTAACTGAGCTGAAGTTGAATTTGTGAACCTTCTTTGGTCTATGAATTGATGCAGATAAGTATCTATAAAGCAATAATCACTATATATTCGGAGTTGAAGTTGGGATGGATTTTGAACTAAGAAGCCTCATATGTTCAGAGTTGAAGCTAACATCATTATATGCTTTTCATTTAAATTTTTAACCAGGCAGTAGGGCACATTCTACTATGTTAAAACACTCTTTTTGTAGTTAAGAAACAAGTGAGTTTGAAATATAACTTAGCCTACAAGGGATCGGGCAGCAGTGGAGTAAATAATCCTTAATTTTTAATCTGAAATGCGTTTTAAAAATCAAGATTTTTGGATCAATCCACTTGAGTATGGTTTGGTTACTATATATTCTGACTCTTTTTTTCCTTGGTATTTGTTTCTGTTTAATTGAAATGAAGAGCACGGGTGGAGGCACTGCATGTGTAAATTATGCAAAGGATGCCCTGTGACAGAACCCTTACTCAGGGCTTGAAGGTCCATTTCTTTACAACATTCTTCAGATATCTTGTTTGTCCCTCTGTTACAACTTTGACTTGCACCATGCATTTCAACTAGGGGTGTGCACGGGCCTAAAGCCCGCCGGCTTTGGCAAAGCCCGGTATGAGCCCATTTAGTTGCGGACTTCAATTTCAAGAGCCCAACATAGCGGGCTCAAATTAACGGGCATTTAGCGGGCTCGGGCTTGACGGACCCAAATTTAAAATTACAAATTTCAACTTCAAGATTAAAAGAATTGCCATAAAGTTAACAATTTAACATTATGATATTTGAAGCAGTCCCAAATTTAATATTACAAATTTTAATTTTAAAAAAATAAATTCATAAAATTAACAATTTAACATTACAATATTTTGTTCAATACCGATCTGTTGAAAGCAATAACTCCAACTCTTTCCCACGGCCTTTTCCACCTACTGCAAGAGTACAGAACGTGTGATTCTTTCTCTTAGGACGGAGAGTTGTTCTTTCATGAAACATTTGGTATATACTATAGTGGAACTTGTAACTTCTGCTTATATCATGGACATTATCCTTACCAATGAACAATTATTTTTCTTAATAGTTTTTTACTTGCGGTAAACAAGTTTAGATCAAACAATCTACATAATAAAGTTTTGCAATTTTGGCTAGCGATTAAATTAACACTTTCTAGTTTTTTGATAGTTTGATTAAGTGGGTCATGATTTTAATTGCTTGTGTTTTGGAAATAAAACTGCATAATTAAATGAGTCTTTTGAAGGATGCGGGCAGGGCCGGGCCTAACGGGCCAAAAAACTATAAGAGTCCGATCTCAGCCCAACCCCGCGGGCCTTCAAGCAGTCAAGCCCAGCAGGGTTGAAAACCTTGCGGGCGCGGGCCTTGCGGGCGCGGGCCTTGCGGGCATAGGCCTTGCGGGCCGATGGCCGGGTTTGCACACCCCTAATTTCAACTGAGTTTCTTTCCATATATTACCCATGTTATACTACCTCCGTTTCAAAAAGATAGTCTCATTTTCATTTTTGATGGTCAGCACTAGTGGAAATTTGACCAAATGAAATTTAAAAAATTGTTATTGATATTTAATGACTTACCAATACCAATTTTTAAAATTTCATTTAGATGATTGAATTGACATTCACATTCAGTCAAATTTTACTAGCATTAACCATTAAAGCCAAATCAGACTATCTTTTTGGGACGGATGGAGTATTAAGATGATGTGAAAAAAAAAAAACATTGGTAATTAGAACTGAAATGAAGTTGAATTTGAGAACCTTCTTAGTCTATGAATTGAAGCAGGTAAGTATTCATATAGCAATCATCACTATATATATCGGAGTTGAAGTTGGGATCTCCATTAGTTAGTGCAATCCTCCTGAGTAAACAAGAGATGAATATCATAAAAGGTTGGGGGTTTAAAAACATTGGTTATTAGAACTGAAATGAAGTTGAATTTGAGAACCTTCTTAGTCTATGAATTGAAGCAGGTAAGTATTCATATAGCAATCATCACTATATATATCGGAGTTGAAGTTGGGATCTCCATTAGTTAGTGCAATCCTCCAGAGTGAACAAGAGATGAATATCATAAAAGGTTGGGGGTTTAAGCATAGTATGTAAAAATCAAATCTTTGCTGAAATAAAAATTACGGTAATATACAAGCTTAAGATTACCATATTATTTGCCGTGCTCTCTTGGCTGTCACAATCACGTTCACATTCACGCTTTCTTTTTGCTGCAGACATAAAAAATTGAACCTTGTGAGGAAGCAAGCTTAAGATTTACCAAATTAAATCTTGTGAAGAAAGAACAATTTAGATGAGGAAAAAAACCTGAAGCAAAGAGCCGATTTTGAGACATAAACTTGAAAATTAACCAAAGCTTTGCAACAAAAGTTAAACCCAGGGCTGGCCCTGTGAATATTCGGGGCCCTAGATCGATAACTTGGATGGGGCCTTCACTGTTCTGATAGCAATAATTTCAGTTTGCACAACTAAGTATTTATAGATATATAATTAACAAGCAAACAGATTAATACTCAACTTTTTGACAAAATATGTTTAACAAAATCATGGGCATAACATACGACATATCCTAAATCATCATCCTGCCTAATAAATTAAGCAAACAAATCAAAAATAAATCAAAAATAAAAATAAACCATCTATGTAATCCAAACCCAAGAACACAGTCAATAAAATAAATTTAATTTAACCCTAAATCGTGCGGCGGACGGCGGGAGGGAGGGAAAAAAAACAAGAAAAACAATTCCCTGAAAACTAAAGAAAATAAGATTCAAAGTAAAATCCACAAACATAAACTAAAATTAGCTCATAAAATTTGCAGATCTGATTACGAAAAAAAAATAGTATCATTAAACAGAAAAAGAGAGTTACTTTTTTAGCAGGGGCGGATCCAGGGCAGACGTCGTGAACGAAGAGGGAGAAGGAGCGCCTGAACGGAGAGAAAGAGTACGATAGAACGCCGGAACGGAGAAGGAGCGCCTGCGTCGTGACCTTCGTGCGGCGTCTTCTTCTTTCGAGTGGCGAATTACGCTGCCTGTCGCAGATTGGCGATGCCGTAGCTGTGAAGCGAGCCGCTGTCGAGCTGGCCAATGACAAATTGAGAATCAAAAAGAAAGTTATCCTGGGAATCACTCGATTCCCGGGAGACTTTTCTATCTATTTCTTTTCTATAGATTTCTATAGATAAAGTGAAAGTCTCCGGTGTATAGAGAAGACCTTAGCGTTTAGGATATCCATAGCTATTTCGGATGATGGAAAAATGGATAAGATATGACATATAATGAATAATGAATACTCTTTGTCATTGAATCTCCTGCCCTGGGATTGAAGAACTATTGACCTCTTTGATGATGTGGCATCCACTCCAGCGAATCGGACCAGGAGGGGTGAGGTGTGTAAATGTGTTGCTGAGTACTGATTTTTGTAATTTAAGAGCTTTATGTAGGTTGGTTTTTTTATATATTTTGAGGGGGGGGTTTTGTGTATTTTTTCAGGGGGTATAATTAAATTTTTTATTTACAATGAGGCCCCTCACTTCCGGTATATTACCACTAAGTCCCTAAATTTCGGGGCCTCAAAAAATTGACAAATTTAGGGGGCCTAAGGCCCAGGCCTCACCTGCCTTTACTAAGGGCCGGCTCTGGGTACAAGTATCATTGATCTTTTTATAGTTCTGTTAATTTATGCATTGATTTTCTTTAATGTTTTGATTATTGAAGTGATGGTTTTAAATAGCACGAGCTACTGATACTAGCGTTCAAACATCTAGTTTTCATCATATGCTCCATGTCCTTGGTTGTGGGATGGTGTGCCATTAGATTTCTGTTTGGACTGTTTGTTTTTTGCCTTTACCAGGGTCTTGGCGAACAGCCTCTTGGCAATTGTCAGGGGAAGGCTCTAGCAAATGGTTCCTTCTCCCAACTCCCGCTTGGCAGGGAGCGCTTGGCGCACCGGGGTTTGCCCTTTGCCCTTTATAAACTTGAAATCCCTATGATTATCTAACTTCGCCCCACATTTTTAACTAACATTTTTGTTACATTGTGGAGATTCCTCAGGGTTATCACATCTTGTGTTTATCTGACTTTTCAAAGTAAAATGAGTCTTTAAATTTGGACCTAGTTTAGGTCGTGTATTCAACTTGGAGATAATAGAATGCAATATCAGACGTGTTTTCTGATGAATGAATCAACCTTTCTAACATTTGATGTAGAACAAGAATTAAATTTTAACCTCCATGAAAATAGTGATGCTAGATGAATCTGACCATTCCAAATTAGGATAGAAATTACTGCTCAGTTGAAATGCATGAATACATGCTGTAACTTTAGTTACATAGGCAAATGTTATGATTATCCTTTTTCCCTAGCTGGTGATTATTATCTAGATTGAAAGAATAATCTGCTGTAGCGTAGCTTCTTATGTAGAGGTTATTTACCTCCATCTTGGCACATCGTTGTTACAGACTTAGAAGAAATACATTGGTATAACTAAGGAAATGGTTGCTTTTCCTCGATAGAGGTGAAAATATGATATTAATTTGAATTGGTATGTTAAACACAATTTGTTAAGAAGGGAAAGACAGAAATAAAGAGATTATAGTTGCCTTAAGTCTACAAATTACTTTCATCTTCTTTACGTTGTCTTCGTCTAAGTCAACATCACTGCTCGTTATAAGGCATTTGAACATATTTTTTCAAATGTAGCATGATATATCTGTCACAAATTATGAAGCTAATGAAGTTAATATTTTTCTTTATTGCAGTGTATTGCTCGTGTAGAGTCTATAGATGTATTCATTGAAGCGGAATCTTGGAAGTTTCTGATTGCTTTGAGACACATTTTAATGGGAATATCTAAATGGAGTTCACATGTTTCCTTTCTGTGTTGATTATCAATTTGTTTCCCCATTTCAATAATTCAGCTTGGTGATTATGTTTATCATTTCGCATATTTTTTATTCCTTCCGTCTCAAAATTAATGTCCAAAAAAATTCAAATTTTCTATTGATTAAGAGCAAGTTTTTAAGGACGGGACATTTATTTTGGATGGAGGGAGTAAAATGTTTTTTCAATAATTCTGGCCTGTATGAATACTTGAGGGGGTCACTAAAGATGCTTTCTTTACAACTGCCTCGTTTGGTGCATGGGAATTCAAGCCAAGGCCCAAGGACAAGCATGGAATTCAAGCCAAGGAAGGGATATTCGATTCCTCATTTGGTGCATGAGAATTCAAGCCAAGGACAAGGACAAGCATGGGAATTCAAGCCAAAGAATGGGTATTCGATTCATGTATACTCCCTCCGTCCCACATTATCTTACCCATTTACTGTTGAGCACGGAAAATAAGGAGTGAATATATATAATGTTATTAAAGTATGAATTGTGAGTGGGTAAGAGAAAGAAAGTGAGGTAGAGAATAATAAATGGATAGTTGTTGTGAGTATGACAAGTGGGTGCCATGAATAAAGAAGTATTAAAAAGTTTTCTTTTAAGAAAAATGTGACTTTAAAGTGGGACGCTCAAAATAGCAAAACGGGTAAGGTTTTATGGGCCGGAGGGAGTATCACTTAAATTTTTTTGGCTCATCCATGATAGAGATAAGGATGTAGGAATTCTTTTCCACTAGATATCAAAATTTTGTTATTTAACATCATCTGATTTCTAAAAAAATGGTTGATTTCAGATGACCATTCCTGCGAAATCTGAAAGAGAAACTTATCGTTGAGCAAGGTAATAGGCTCGAAAACCCATTTTTTTTTATTAGAGCTGTCAATTCGGGATAACGAGATGGGACGAAACTATGTTATCCCGCATCTACACGGGACGGGATGTCCCGAATTTTTTGCGTGCCTGAAGTTTCTCGTCCCGTTCTAAACCCACTTCGGACCTCGGGACAATGCGGGACAAGAAGACGCGATCACAATATCTCATAATTATATATATATATATATATATATATATATATATATATATATATATATATATATATATATATATATATATATATATATATATATATATATATATATATATATATAACTTAATTAACTAAGTAGTGATTTAATTAAATGCAATTTACAAATAGGGAATTATTAAAATTTATCCACAAATGAAAATCATTCAAAATGTTGAAACTTGGAAGATGAAAACAAACAAATGATTGAGAATAATAATACTAGTAATTAATAATGATTGAGTAAAGCAAAATTAGGATAAATTTTATGGCTATTTAAATAACAAATCTTCATTACTAATAAGTGAGTAGGATAGAAATCGTACCTGAGTGTAACGGAGTTTCTGACCGGCTGAGAAGAGAAGATGAGAAGGACGGGTCGCTGCTGTCCTGGGATAATAAGAAGATTAGCGGCCGCTGAGAAACGCCTAAACCGAAAGGAAATTTAGGGATTTGGGTTTATTGAAGGAGTGGTCGCTGAGTCAGAGTGTAAAGTCACTTTTTTTTTTCTAATTTTTTTTTTTTACTTTGGTCTAATGATCTTGAACTCTTGTTTCTTAGGCTCCGTTTGTTTCGACGTAAAATATTTTCCGGAAAACGTTTTCTGGAAAATGTTTTCCTGTAAAATGTTTTACGGAGGTAGAGCGTAAAATGTTTTACGGAGGAAGGGTGTAAAATGTTTTCGGGTGTTTGGTAAAACGACTCATATTTCACAGGTGGCCTACCCCCCACCCACCCCCCCCAATTTTTTGTAACCGCCCACTCCACCCCCGCCCTCCCCACCCACCCACCCCCCAAATATTTTTTTGTAGACCGCCCACTTTAAAAAAAAAACTTTTTTAATTTTTTGTGAGCCCCACCCCCAATTTTTTTTTGGGGTGGGGGGGAAGGCAAGCGAAAAAAAATTTGGGGGAAGTCTAAGGGGGGTAAGCGAGGGCGGGTCAAGACATAAAAAAATTTTTGGGGGGTGAGAGGTAGGCGAGGTGGGTGGAGGCGATTACAAAAAAAAAAAAATTTGGGGGTGGGGTGGGTGGGTGGGGGTGGGTAGGCAGGGGGTGGGTGGGGCGGTTAAAAAAAAAAATAATTTTTTTTTTTTGGGGGGGGATGGGTGGGGTAGGCAGGGGGTGGATAGGGCGGTTACCAAAAAAAATAATTTTTTTTTGGGGGGGGGTGGGGTAGGCAGGGGGTGGGTGGGTGGGGCGGTTACAGAAAATAAAAAAATAAAGTTTTTTTTTTTTTTTTGGGGGAGGGGTGGGGTGGGTGGGGGACAGTTAATTTTTTTTTTAATTATTATTATTATGTTGTACCGGGCGTAATATGAGTTGTACATTAAGGCCTCCATTTTTCGAAAAATATTTTACTTAGGACAAGGTCAGTAGGTCGTTTTACTTAGAAAGTGCGTAAAATGTTTTCCGAAAAACGTTTTACTTAGGCAACCAAACAGCGGAAAACGAGTTATTTTCCGGAAAATATTTTTTTGGGGCTAACCAAACGGCGTAAAACGAGTTATATTCCGAAAAACGTTTTTCGAAAAATGTTTTACGGCGAAACAAACGGAGCCTTAGTCTTGGGCCTCTGCCTGAACTTGGACTGGGTTAAAAATATTAAAAGAAAAGTAAAAAAAATATTAAAAAAAATGCGGGATGTCCTGTCTCCTTCCATCTCATTCCATTTTGTCTCGCATTTCAAATGAAATATTCCAAATAGACCCGTTTTTATAACGGGTTACAATATACTATTCCATCTTATTCTATTTGTACGGCGGAATGGTTCCAAATTATCTGCTCTACTTTTTATACCTCTCAATCAATTAATGGACTGTCAGGTAATAGCTTGGAAAACCGATCTTTATACCTCTCAATCAATTAATGGACTGTCAATTTGCTAAGAAGGGGTATCCATAAAATTTTAGGTACTAAAATAAAAATACAGTGAGTGACATGGAACATACTCCCTCCGTCTCTCAATAATATGTAAAAAGATATTTTTTGGACGTTCCACAATAATTTGTAAAGTTTCAAGATGAAAATAAAATTCACTTGTTATACTTGCAACAATTACCCATTAACTTCACTTACTCTCTCCTACCCAACCATTTACACTTACAACACATCACCTTTTTCACCTTTTACTTTAATTCTTGTGCCAAGCAATTTTGTGCGCATTTTTTCAGGACGGAGGGAGTATTCCGGTACTAATTTAATTTCTGTTTTGGTCCATTTAATTTCACTTGATAATATCTAGAATGAAAATTTTTTATACTCACAATACCAATTAAATTATTATTTTTCTTTCTCATTCTCTCTCTTATTTTATCTTTTCTACTCGCACATCAAAATATTTGGTACCAAGTGAAGCGAAACGAAACTTCCACTCTCTCTCTCTCTCTCTCTCTCTCTCTCTCTCTCTCTCTCTCTCTCTCTCTCTCTCTCTCTCTCTGTAATTTTTTGTGTTAAAAAAATTGATATAAAGTGAAATGGTACGGAGAAAGTTTTTTTTTTTTTATGAAATAAAAAATGCTACTTTTTCAATAAAGAAAATTTATTTCGTAGGTACTCTTGAAATTTGTAAAGAAAGAAATATTGCTTTGTTTTAAGAATAGACAAGCACTAGTACTTTTTTTATGACTATAGAGTCCAATTGGCCAAGCAAAAAAGATTAAGAAAAGACTGACCATGGAAAAAGGCTAACAAAAGAAAATTAAGATAAGAAAATGATTGAAAAAGAACAAAAAGTTTTAATAAAAAAGAAGAAAAAACCTTGTTAATCTTCCATCATCTTCATTATCTATTCATTATCTATAGTATAAATTAGAGTGGTTCTTGCTTACATAGTAGTAGTGTGAATAGTTTTAAGCGACAAATTTTCTATTTTGCTCTCATACATTTGTTTCTTTTTCATTTTGTCCTTAATTTTTTTTTTAATTCAAAAAAAAATTAAAAAAAAAAATCGTGCCCTTGGAAGGGCATGTACCAGTTATTCCACCTTTCCAAGCCTTTTCTTCCTTAATTCTTCCCCATTTCCAAACCCCAAAGTTGTAAAGCTATGGTCTTTTTCTGTTGCCAAAGAGAAAACCTCTGAAATCCTCTCTCTCCCTCTCCCTCTCCCTCTTCCTTTCCCTCTCACACTCACACTCACACTCACACTCACACTCACACTCACACACTCACACACACTGATCAGTTTGATGGACAGAAATGGGTCAATACCAGGAGGTGAAAATCCATGGCCAGAAGGTGATGAAAGATGGATAATGGCTGAGGAGAGAGCTGCAGAAATTATTGCTTGTATTCAGCCCAACCCATCATCGGAAAATCTCAGAAATGCTGTCACTGATCATCTCAAAAAGCTTATTCAAAAATGCTTTCTATCGCAGGTCAAGGTGGTGTTTTTTTTTCTTTCCCTTTTTCTTCTTTAAGTGATCTTTCCTCTTGTTTATTTTAAAGCTTGTTAGTATGATTACAAAATACTCCTTTCAAAATAGATGTAAGGCTAAAATTTGGTTCATTGAGGGTAATTATTGGACAAAGAATGACTGTGGGAGGTATTTTGCTGCTCCCCTGGGGCGTGCTTTCCAGATTTGACCACATCCCTCAACCATCGAGATGGATGATCATGGTGTTTGGTGTTCTCCGGAACTACCCAATTAATCTTGACCGCACAACTTGCGAGCTCGCTAGCGTGGGCACATCTTGTGCCACACGTCAAAGCGGTGCTGTGAATTCACTGGAGCATCGGTTGCAATTCCGTAATTATGTAATGGATGCTACTAAAATGACTTAAAAGTTAACTTCTTTAAATATCTTTAGACAGAAAGAAAAAAAAAACCTCGATTTGGGTTGCGGGAGAAGGGAATAGGGCGTACATTTTTGCTGCAGTGAGGGATGAGTATTATTACCAAAAAGCAATGGGTTGTAGCCTGCTATGTTTACCAAGTTTTGAAGTGCTATGAAGCCCAATGTTAAAGTTTAGGGCCAGTGTTGTGAAGTTCAATGTTCTAATTCATCTATTTAGGCTCCGTTTGTTTGGGGGAAAACATTTTCCGGAAAACATTTTCCCCATTTTCCGGTGTTTGGTAAACACCGGAAAATGAAGTCAACGGAAATCATTTTTCGGGTCAATGGAAAATGAGCTTGATTTCTAAGGAAAATAACTTCCTTACCTCTACTTAAGAAAGTTGTTTTCCTTTGCTTGTATTGATTTTACCTTTAGAAAGTTACTTTAATGAAACTACCAAACATCGGAAAATGTTTTCCGGAAAATGTTTTCTTAAGATTCACCAAACATCGGAAAATGTTTTCCGGAAAGCATTTTCATTTTCCGGAAAATATTTTCCAAGAAATCATTTTCCGGGGGTTATTTTCCGTGAAACAAACGGAGCCTAGGGTCCAAATGATAAAATTTTGTCATTATAGGGTTTTTGTTAACTTAGAACTTTCACTATTATGTCAATACGCGCCTCTCTCGTGTTTGGCATTTTGGTCATTCCACCATCTCACTTGTAGTTTCATTGTATAAGAGGGCGGTATTGGGTAACACCTCCAACTATGTTGAATCTTGTGTTTTATGTGGTTTACAGATTCTGCAGTTACTTGTTTTTATTTGTGATTATTTTTAGTTGCATGTATATGTAAGCATGCTCATAATATTGTAAATTATAGTTCATTTTTGTTTTAGCGCTCTCATCGCTTGATTATGTTATGTAGGTTTGTAGTTTTGGGTCCGTTCCTTTAAAGACATATTTACCTGATGAAGATCTTGACTTAACAGTCTTCAGTAAAAATAGAAACTTAAAAGACACTTGGGCCAACGAGATCCATGACATGCTTAAGAACGAGGAACGGAATGAGAATGCTGAATTTCATGTGAAGGAGGTTCGGTTTCTCCAAGCAGAAGTATGGCAATTTTTCATATCGTTAATTTATTTGTTTTTAATACTTTTTGATGTCTCTTTCTGCTAGTTAGTTGTATCATTCTACATCATCTTTGAGTTTTTTATTCTTTTCTCTAGTTGCAGGTGAAGAAGATAAAATGTAGGGTTGGAAACATCATGGTGAATATATATTTTAACCAACTTGGAGGAATATGCAGGCTTTGCTTTCTTCACGAGGTTAGTAAAGTGTTGCGTGCACTTTCTGTTATAACCCTTTTTTGTGGTCTTTCACAAGGTCAATGACAAGTTCACTTTGGTAGGTTGACTATTTAGTAAACCAGAACCATCTGTTCAAACGGAGCGTTTTATTGATTAAAGCATGGTGTAATTACGAGAGCTGTATACTTGGTGCTCACACGGGACTTATCTCATCTTATACCCTCGAGATCTTGGTTCTTTACTTGTTTTACGCTCAAGACATTTCTTCTTTTGGACCACTCAAGGTTCATGATCTTCCACTACTTGTCTATTTTTCCACGGTCAAACTCTATTTTCATCCATTGTACTTTAAATTGTGTTTCACTTTTACCCCAATACTTTTTTTCTTTCAAAAATATAGTTCGGAAAATATATCATTTTGACCCCAAAATTGCGGATCTAGTTAGGGATTAGTTACGGATTTAGCCACGATTTTGGGGACAAAATGATACATTTTCCAAACTAAAGTGGTACGCTTGAAAGAAAAAAAGTATAATGGCAAAAGTGAAGCATCATGTAAAGTAAAAATGAATAAAAACGGAGTTAACCCTTTTCCACAAATGTACCTGATCTTCCGTTTAAGGGGTCGTTTTTTCTCTTTGGGCTTACAGGTCCTGCATTGTTTCCTTGATTTCTATAGTAAATTTGACTGGAACAAGTTCTCTATTAGCATATGGGGCAGGGTGCCCATAAGCTCACTTCCGCGTGTATATGGTGAGTTCTTTAAATCGTTCTAGTTTGATTGACGATTCTTGTCCACAAATTTGGACCCTTTTTGTGTGTGCTAATAAACTGATCGAAACTACAGTGGAGACTTCTTATAGCAACAATGGAGTACTACGTCAGACCCTTGATGCTTGTTACTCACGATATGCTGTTTATTCTGGTGGCCAGAAGCGTAAAGGGCAGACTTTTCGTTCCAATTTTTTCAATGTTATTGACCCTCTATGCTTTAAGAATAACCTTGGAAGTAATGTTTGTGAAGGTATACTCAGCTCTTATTTCATGCTAAAGTTTATGAATAGCTAACAAATGTTACATGTCTTTTGAACACCCCCTCCCCTCCTTCAAGCTACCATCTTACGAGTCTTATAACCTGTTGAACACATTTTTATTGCTGGTATGACTTGTAAATGAAATTATCCTTAACTATATGTTACGTTGGACATATACTTTTTATTTATGTCGAATGAACCAATAGAAACATGCAAAAAAAAAAAAATTGTAACTCAAAACAGTAATGGCTAGGAGTATGATACACAACATAGTCCATAACATGATACGTTGTAGGTAGCTAAGAATATGATGCTAGCTTCTTCGCTGAATTTGTAAAGACCCGTGCCTGAAAACCCGGTCCGCTATATAAGCACCGACCACTGGCCCACTGAGGACAAGCATCTCGGGTCTACTTGTCTTACCACAGGCCCACCTAAAAGTTTATGTATGATGTTGGTGCTCAATGTTATTAGGTGGACACTTATCTAACACACTTGAAACCCATATCTTTTCGAGATCAGGGATTTCACAATCTCCCCCACTAAAATCCTTTTTGTCCCCCGACAAAGCCCATTAGGTTCGCTGCATAAGCACCACATACTAGCTACTGAGCACAAGCATCTTATGTCCACTCGGCTTAACATAGCCCACCCAAAAGTACATGTATGATGTTGGTGCCCAGTAGTAGTGTGTGAAAGCTTAAATAGCACACCAAACTCCCACACTAATCGATAACATCCCCCCTTAAATGTCCCCGAAAAGGCCCACTATTGTACCCCCGGGCGAGCTCGCAAGCCTTCCAGCCGGGATTCTGCTCTGATGCCATTTTTGTAACGACCCGATTCCCGAAAACCTGTTCCGCTGCATAAGCACCACACACTAGCCATTGGGCACAAGCATCATGAGTCCATTTGGACTACCACAGACCCATCCAAAAGTCCATATGATATTGTTGCCCAATACTAGTGTGTGGAAGCTTAAATAGCACACTAAACTCTCATACCTAGTCGTGTGGGATGGGCATGCTCGTAGAGTACATAGTAGTTATGGTGATATATTAGGTAACTTCGTTTGCAGTTTTGCTCATCATGTAAGTGGCTCTGCCTTGAGGCTATATCTTGTAGTGCTTAACTTCTTGCTTAATACTTGCATCTCGTTCCTTTTTCCAGATAATTTTATCAAGATATGTGACGCATTGACCATTGGATCTACAAACCTGTCTAGAATACTCAACTGCTCGAAGGAATATTTGGTTCCTGAAGTTGACAAGTTCTTTGTTCATACATGGAATCATCACAGAAAAAGTATATCTGGCCTGAAGGCTTCTTTCAGGCATGCTCCAGAGCATCATCTGACAGATGAAGAGTGTGATGTTCTCAACATAGACATTCTTAGCCATTGGCAGAACTTGCAGTATGGTCGCACTTGCCCTCCTCCCCATGAGAGAACGAGCCTGAAGTTAAAGGAAGGACATATTGAACTTTTTGATAGAGGAGAGACTCAAGAGAGTGTTCTGTACAAGGTAAGTGCTTCGATAAAAGCAGTCATTCGTGGTGTTTCAAATCTTCAAGATAAGTGTTTTAAGAGTGATACAGATAAAAGAAAAGGCGAGAATTACACGTTAAATACTTGGTTGGTTGAGATTGAGGAAGAGGAGAAACGATTGAATGTGGCAGAACAAGTGAAGAAGAAGAAGACGCGCGGGAAAAGAAAAGAACAAGAGAGAGAATATTCAGAGAGAAGATTTTCTCGGAAGTACAGAGAATGGGGAGTTTGGAGGCCATCTGAAGAAGCTAAATTTCTCATACGAGAACTAATTCGTGCTGTTGCTGAGCATCATAGGAAAGGACACTTCCATGGTGGATTGAAGCGCCTTGGGAATGTCATGGTCAAGAGAAAATATGAAGGAATTAACAACGAAGAGATCAGTGGTGTGGAAGTGACTTTGACTTTAAGGAAGAACGAATCAGGCGGAGAAATGCATTTTATACAAGGCTTGGAGAATGATATATCTGATTTGTCGAGTATAGTCTTTGGCAAAATCCTTGGAGGCAAAGACATTGAAGAATACCCCAAAGATCTACAAGACCTTCATAACTTGCTCCAGCATACAAATTGGGCTGTACATTACCTGAGTCTGATTGCTGGGCATAAATCACTGTCATGTTGGAGGGATAATTTTGGGTACTTTAGCAGATTGCAGGCAGAAATCAAGCACGGAAATGACAAAGAAAGAAAGCGCAAAATAGAATCTGTTCTCAAGAAAGTGTATGTTTGTGAAGATCAGGGGAATGAAAGGGCATCAGGAAGTCGATCTAGTAGAAAAGGCTCCAAGAAAAAGAATAATGCGGGGGAAGAAAGCTGGCATTCGAAGGTCCCCCCAGGTCCGCTACTTAAGTTACTGAACGATAAAGTGGCAAGGTATGGTGATGATGTAAAAGACTTGATTCGCTTTCTTAGAAACGTTCATGAGCATTTGCAGGACCGAAATGGTGGACGAAAGAAATATATTGATCGTGGTACAGAAGCTGAATATGAAGATATGCAGTATGTTGAACATCGTATTAGTGAGGCGTTCCCGCTACTCTTGCCTGAGTTATATAAAGGCTTGTACTATGAGGGTGTCGAAGTCTGAAGTTTCTGGAGGTACGTATTTTATGCAAATATGAAGATTTGCAGTATGTTGAACATCGTATCCACTACGCTTCTTTTGCTTCTTGAAGACCAGATAAACTCGATTTGGTTGAATCTTCTGTATGATCTGAGTGAGATTTCTTTGTGCTGTATAAATTCTTGTTTTTTTTTAATGGACGTATCAAATCTGCTGTTGAGCTTAGAAACCAGCTCTCAGTTGAAGTCTTTAGTCTTTTTAGAATCTAGGTTGGAGAGTGTCTCTTCTGTGAGTTGTGATATACCTTCATGAAGTTGCATCTTGGGATGTATGTATATGGGTTGAAAGATTGTAGCTCTTCTCTTTGTTTGATGACAAAGTGGACTTGATCTGTTTTTTTTTTTCACATGTAATGCTTTTTTTTATATACTCACAACACCAATTAAATTATTATTTTACCTTTTTTTACTCACAATACTTCGTTCTACTAACTCTCTCTCTCTCTCTCTCTCTTACTTTTCTTTTTTATGCCAAAAAATTTGGTATCAAGTGAAGTGTAACGAAACTTCCACTAACTCTCTCTCTCTCTCTCTCTCTCTCTCTCTCATACTGTCTTAAATTTTTGTGTTAAAAAATTTGATATAAAATGAAATGGAACGGAGGAGAAAGTATTTTTTTTTATGAAATAAAAAATGCAACTTTTTCATAAAGAAAATTTATTTCGTAGGTTACTCATGAAATTCGCACTTTCTAGTCATTTGATTGGCTTCCTATTGGTCCAAAGACATCTTACTTTCTTTGCCAACAACAACTTTCATGAATTGGTACATGAGCATTTCTTCTTCTTTTTTTTTTTGTTTTTCCTTAACCAATACTCCCTCCGTCCCAATAAGAGCTTCCCTTTTTGCCATTTTGGGTGTCCCGCTAATAGCTTCCACTTTCCTTTTTTGGCAAAGGAATCTTTACTATTTCCTCCACTCATTCTCTCTCCTCATTATTTTAATACTCACAACACTATTATAATTTACTATTCCCTCAACTCATTCTCTCTCATATTTTCAAATTACACTCACAACATCTTTACTTCCCTCCCATTTCCTTAATTTGCGTGATTTTTAAAAAAGTGAAAGTAATTATTGGGACGGAGGGAGTATTTAATTATAAATCATTTTTTTCTAAATTAGTATTAATTATATCTATATAAAGAAATAAAAAATAAAAATTAATTATGCCAAAAACGTTCGGATCAGCCCAAATCTAACGGCATGTTGTACCTTGTATGATTGAATAGCGTGAAAAAATGAACAAACGCGTAAATTAAGCCGGGGGTACACTGGCGAAGGCCCTACGGAGTGAGAGTAAGTATTTATGTTTAGATAGAGAAATCAATTGACAAGAGTTTAGAGTCAAAAGATGTGTTACCGAAATAATGAGAATTATGGCTTGTATTTATAGACATAGCATTGTAGAATTCATGTTGAATAAAAAAGCGTGTGAGAGGTGGTTATAATCTTGGTGAGATTATAACTGTTCATAGTCCTTACTTGAGTAGTATTAGATTATATATTCTGCACGTGCACCTTGTAGGAGAGCTCCTTGGCAAGTGATGCTAGGTCGGTCTTAATTGATGCCGAGGAAGAGAGCAAATTGAGATAGGGAGGCTGATGTAATCCGGTCCAAGAAGAACAGTAATGATATAAGAAGGATATTTGACGAAGTCAAATATATTAATTATTTTTGTATTTTAATTAGTATTTTAGGACCGTATTTTGTTTCCTTATTTTGTTTCCTTTTTCTATTAGGATTTTCTATATTTTCTTTTTATATTTCCTTAAGGATTTAGGAGAGTATTTTGTTTCCTTATTTTGTTTCCTTTTTCTATTAGGATTTTCTATATTTTCTTTTTATGTTTCCTTAGGAATTTAGGAGAGTATGAGCTATAAATACTCCCCTCTAGTTTTAGTTTTAGGTAGTCTTGGTATTATTATTTTCTTTGGTTTTCAAATTATTAATAAAACTTCGTGTTTTATTGAAAGAATTCGTTCTTGAGTTCTTGGGAATTCCTTTAATTCCTGCAGATGTTTTAATCATTCTTGATTAATTCCTATATCATTCCGCTGCGTTTACATCAGTTGGTAGCCAGGAAGCAAGGACGCGATCCTCGAAGATGACCAATTCTGGTGGAGCCAACGGAGACACGCAAACCACTCTTGCAGCAATCCTTGAGCGCATAGCAATTCAAGATCGCGAATATAGGGAACGTTCGGAGCGACAAGAAGACCTCCAAAGAGAGCAACACACCCAATTATTAGCGGCCTTGGCGGGACTGCGAGTAGATGGTGGCGATGTCAACCCAAACAATCAACATGGTCCTCATGGGGAACACCTCCGCCATGATGGTCCGATTGGACGGGAGAATAGAACTAACAATGGAGAAAATAGCAAATCTGTTGTTATTGATAGGATCAATGATCGTTTGATTCATGCTAATCAACAGGCGAAATTTTTTTTTGCAAAGGAGGTGGAACTTTCAAAGGAGGCCAACTTCCACCATGATTTTTTTCTTCATTATGAATCCCTTCTTGTAAGCGGCCAACTTCCGCCAGAAAAACAATTTATAGTGGATTTGCATAGAGAATATAGGGATAAAGCTTTGAAAGAATCTGAACCTTTTTGGCATAAAGCTTGTTCTTATTTGAAACAAGTTCGGCGTTTGAAATCACAAAAAGCTATTGAATTGAAGCGTCTTGAGGAGGAAGAACGTCGCCTTGTTATTGAAGAATTTCCTACTCAAGAAGAAGCTTTTGATGAAGAGGTTATTTGTGAAGTCGTAGAAGATTTATGCGTTGTTCAAGTGATGGAAGAATCTAAAGATGATGATCTGTGTGAAATTACAACGGGCGAAGTAATTAAGGTATGTAGTAATATTGTTACTGCAGATTTTATTGTCCCTATTCATGCCCTAGTTAAGTCCAAGGTGGAGGATACTGTTAATATGGATTGGTTCGTTGCAAAATCAAATTTTATATGGGACAAAAATTTTGTGAATCATGGGGAGGTCGGGGAGGTAGATCGACAAAAGGATAGTGGGATTGATAATATATATATTTATCCGGAAGAGCGACAAGAGGTTGACGAGGAAGATGGTATAATATTATTTTCGGAGGAAATTTCCATGCCTATATTAATGCTTCGTTGTCATATTTATTTCAAGTACTTGTTCCAATGGGACGGATCAATTCAAGTTCTTTCAATTCTTTCTACGTTAAAGATGAAGATTTATTCAAAGTATTTATTTCGATGGAATGGCTCGTTTCAAAGATCGGACGAGGATTCGGGACGAATCCTTTTTCAAGTGGGGGTGAATGATGTAATCCGGTCCAAGAAGAACAGTAATGATATAAGAAGGATATTTGACGAAGTCAAATATATTAATTATTTTTATATTTTAATTAGTATTTTAGGACCGTATTTTGTTTCCTTATTTTGTTTCCTTTTTCTATTAGGATTTTCTATATTTTCTTTTTATATTTCCTTAAGGATTTAGGAGAGTATTTTGTTTCCTTATTTTGTTTCCTTTTTCTATTAGGATTTTCTATATTTTCTTTTTATGTTTCCTTAGGAATTTAGGAGAGTATGAGCTATAAATACTCCCCTCTAGTTTTAGTTTTAGGTAGTCTTGGTATTATTATTTTCTTTAGTTTTCAAATTATTAATAAAACTTCGTGTTTTATTGAAAGAATTCGTTCTTGAGTTCTTGGGAATTCCTTTAATTCCTGCAGAGGTTTTAATCATTCTTGATTAATTCCTATATCATTCCGCTGCGTTTACATCAGAGGCCCATTTTCTTTCTATATTGATAATCGAGTAGGGGCTCCTCCTTTTCAAAGGACGCCTAGGTCGGCTTGTTGGGTGCCTTGCTTGGTATATGAAATTTGTGTCTCGTCAGCATGTATAATTGCTGTGCATTAGTTATTATTCATTCTTTTATATTTAGGTCGACATAGTGAGAATGACGAGTAAGCATGAATAGCAAAGCTAGGAAAAACTCACTTCCTTTGTCATATTTGAGACTTGTATGAATTATATTTTGGGCTCATTCCATTGGAGATTGTCCGGCCATTAACCACATTCGTACCTCGTTTTATAACGTTCAAAAATCATTATAGAAATTTGAAGATTCAATTTTGACCCAAATAATAAAATACGTAGAAAAGAAGAAATATTGCTTCATTTTAAGAATAGACAAGCACTAGTACATTTTTTATGACTATTGATGACGCCAAGCTTTTTAGGGTCTGAACGATTTATGGATATCTGGCAGGATATTTTTGGTTGACTGATGTACCTATAAAACAACACAAATGAAGCATCGTTAAGGTCAAAGTTGGATGTTAATCCAACTCAGGTCCTCGGGTGTGAGAGTAAGAATACTGAGTATATAAGACTTGAAATGCCTTGAATGTGTGTGAGTGTTTAGGGTTTGAGAGTAATATGGCTTACAGTATATGTTTGGAACTTACCTTGTCCAAGGGGACAAAGGTCCTCTATTTATAGGCAATGTGGAGTACGCCGGCGTAAGCCACGAGGTCGATCTTAAGGAGGCACTTTGGTATTTGACCGCATACACGTGTCCGCATCTGATTGGGTCTGTCAGGGAAGGAGGATCCCCTGTCAGAGGGGATGTCGCTGATGTGGACAGGAGCCACGTATCCGGCGCGGCACATTTAATGCCATTGTAGGCGCCTGACTGAGCCGCATTGAATGCGATGGGAGTGAGCCGACAACTTGCATGTCAGAGCCAGTAAGGTAGCTTGCTCAGTAAGGTTTGCCATTAACCGGGAGGCAGGTGATATAACCGGGAGGCAGGTATGAGCCCGCGGTCAACATCTTGGGCGCGGTCAAAGGTATTTGACGTGGGCACGGATGGAGCGGTAATACCTCCTGCGGTCACCAATGCCACGTCACTGGTTCCTTAGACCAGACCGAGCGTGGGCCCGGTCCAGCTGGTCCGGGCTCATCAGTGGCCCCTAGCTCCAAGTGTGATTATTTATGGTCTGTGCGAAGAGCTACTAGTTCAGCTCGGTTGGCCTAAATCGCTCCTCGAGCGGGCACCAGTGTTGGTGTTTTTCGTGGGTTGTTTGCTCTGCCTCCTGTGCATATAGGCACGTTCGGGAGGCACGTATGGAAGGTTGTAGGCGCCTTGGATGCTATGCCTCCCGATTAACTGGTGGGCCCCTTGGCATATGAAGAGACAGCGCGTGACAGGTACGGAGGGTATGTGTCAGCCATCCAATAGGTGTAATAAATGCTAACCGACGGAATTTTCGAAATTTCAAACGTTTGGCGTCGGTTCGTGGTTCGAGGAACGGTTTGCGGGCTAATTATTATGGGGCAACCCGTATAGGTAGGCCCTATAAATACCGAACCCTTCTTCCCCAAACCCTTTTACCGTTTTGAAACCTTCAAACTGCTTTAGAGAGAGAAATTTCTGCTGCGTATTTGTGCTTTCTTCCTTCGAATCCACCCTCGTAAGTGATTTTTCTTTTGTTTCTTCTTCATCTTCATCTCCTTCTATTTCTTCTTCTAGGATTTGATGGCTACCCGTGAATTTGGCCCCCTTCGTCCGTTAGAACTAGGGGATGGGAGCACTCCAGATACCTTTGCCGTTTGTAAACGGACAGGGGGAATCTATAGGAAGGTGGCCATTGGGTGGCTAAGGTTGTCCATTGAGTGCTTTCAATACTTTTGTGAAAAATACCAATGGGGGCCGTTTGTCCCACCTCGGTTGTGGGAGGCCAAGAAGAAGAAAATTATTGTGAACAGTGATGTATTGGTGTTGGGGGATATGACCCGGTTGAGAAATTTTGTAATGGGGGTTTTGTGCAGGTTTCCCCACGAAAGAGATCAGGCTTTGAACGCCGTAGAACTAGTTAGGAGAGCGATTCGCGTCCCTGTAAGTACCCAAATCTGGCTCATGCCTTCCGGTTAATTTTTCCGGCAATTCCCCGGACTTTCCTAAAGTCCGGGAGCAATTCCGGAACTGTTCCGAACCTTCCGAGGAATGAAGGGACTGTTCTAAATTAAAAAGGCACGTTTTAATTGAATTTGGCATCCTTCGAGAAGTGACACCTAGCATGATTCTAGAAACATGCTGAGTCACACAGGATAATGCCGCACGGCTGCATTAGCCAAGGACCTCTAGCCGCACGGCTTCATTAGCCTTATCCAGACTGCCTATACATAGAGCCCTCCTCTACCCATTTAACAACAACACAATCAGAGAATTACCAGCATAAAAACTCTCTCAAATACTCCACGAAGATCAGGAAGTTGAAGGTGCCAAGAAGCCACCCCCCTCCTCCTTGAAGCCTCCAAAAGTTGGTCCCTCCGCTAGGCAAAACCCCAAGAAGAAGAGGTCACCACCATTGGTAACCTCTCACTCCCTTACCTTGCATTATACTTGCTCTATGTGATTTAATTGCTCATTGCATTCATATATTGTCATTATCTTGCTTGGGAATTGACATTTATCATTAAAGATCCTATCTTTGTCATATCCCCCTCCCCCTTTTGCATCCTTTGCATGAAATAAGCATCACTTGCTATTAAAAATGTAATCTTTATATTCAAAGGTGCATTCTTTGCACCCAAAAATCCCTTTTTTATAAAAATGTCATCTTTATGCATCCTTTGCTCATAAAAATGCAATCTTTCCATTCAAAAATGCATCCTTTGCATATAAAAATCCTATCTTGCATCCTTTGCATCTAAAACCCATATTTATGCATCCTTTGCATCAAAGATCATCTTTTTATCATCAAATTAGCATCCTTTGCATATTAAATACTATTTTCCACCATAAAAATGCATTCTTTGCATAAAAATTACTCCCTCCGTCCCGGCCGATTTAGGATTTATTTCCATTTTGGACGTTCCACCCGATTTAGGACGGCCCAAAATGAAAACCTTAAATCACTATTCTCTCCACTCATTCTCTCTCCTACATTATTTTAATACTCACAACACCATTATAATTTACTATTCCCTCCACTCATTCTCTCTCCTATTTTTAAATTACACTCACAACATTTACCTTTTCCTTAATCCCCGTGCCGGCCCAAAAAAATCCTAAATCGGCCGGGACGGAAGGAGTATGTCTTTATATAAAAATGCATCCTTTGCAATCAAAAGCATCCTTTGCAATCCCAAAAATGTCATCTTTTCACTAAAAATGTAATTTTTACATGCATTCCCCCATGTCCCCATTAGCAATCTTCGGAACGGACCGGTGTAAAGATCCTATCTTTACATCGTTTTTTTCCATTAAAGGTGCCACAATCTCTTTAGAAAGGGATAAAACCTTGAACCTATATCTCCGATTATCACTTAAGACGAGCATGAAGCATCTATATAAGCTCAATCGTCTTAAGGTGTAGGATTGATGGGCTAAGGTCACTCCTTTCCTAAAGAACCTCATTTTGGACTATAAAAAAGAGTCTTTCTCTCGATCACGCAAGTCCCGAGGTTAAAAAGCGATGATCACAAGTCCAAGATGAGGACGGGATCAAAATCCCGAATACATAAAATCCAAGAAATTCCGAGCGACAACCAACAAATGGTTTGTACGTCCGGAAGACAACTTGGGACATTCCCTCCCCTTTTATTCAAACACATGCACACAAGAAAGCACGCAAGCAAGCACGATAAACGGAATCTAGGGAGACTTGCTACGGCAAGGCACCTTGGGTGAACGACGATCCGTTCTTCCCAAGGGGTAACTTAACCTCCGAACCCATAAAAATTTTTTTTTCAAAGTTTTGAGGAAATCAAAATGGCGTGGAGACTCCGTTTTTCAAATTAAACCGGATGTTTTCAAACTCGCGTGAATCCAACAAAAACTAAATTTGGGCACACATTCACAGTTTGGCGACTCCGCTGGGGACATCCCAAAGGAGAAAAGCTTTCATTTTTTAATAAACGATACCCGGTATATAGGTGGAAACCACTAACCTTCCTGTATCGCTCCCTAACCCGGGGCTTGGGATAAACGGTGGTTTAACAATCCCACGTACCGGTATCACTTTTCGAAAAAAAATAAAAGAAAGCTTTTCCCTTTGAGCGGGTTAGACTCCCATCGCGGATTCCATTTATCTTGCTTGCTTTCTTTGCCTTGCATTGCATCATTTGCATCTTGGGATTTGTGCATACTTTGAATTGGAAGCCTTCTCAAGGCTAAAAGGTGCCTAAAATATTCGGGAAACAACCTGAAATAGCAAAGGAGTGGAACCTGGAAAATTGATCCATGCAGTCGTACGGCTCAATCCTCCTTGGATTAAGACCAGACGGCCCTCGGAGTAGCAATTCCGCGAGGAAAAATTGAGGTTAATCGCGGCCTTGGCAGGCTTCAGGGCTGTCGGTTCAAGGCGACTGGGGTCCCGAGAAAATTTACGTGCCTTATCTGTTGCATTTTCCCCCGTCCCAAAAAATCATTCCTTTAAAACACATTTATGAAAATCTCTGTTTTAACTCAAAAAGGAACATTTTTAGGAGACCGCACACTACGCGCACCTTATATATCCTGTACACTTTGCACGCACGTCCCTTTAAACCGGGGTGGTTTTCGAGTGCGATCACGGACAAACCTTACGATACTCCGGCGCGCACGGAATCACCCCCAAACTCCCCATGGCGGCCGGTGTCGACCCGATGCACGAGTCAGGTGTCACACGTTTCAAAAACAGTGACTTTTGGTTGGTTTTTGGTCTAGTCCATGTCATATAGCCCGATTGCATATCCCAGTAAGGTCAAGCCTTAGTTCATAACGGAAGTCGGGTCCTTCGCACAAGCGAAACTCTCTGCCAAAATTCCGACAAGGAAAAATCGGTAGAATCTTGACTCCGACATTGACTTTGACCTTGACCCGCACGAAATGTGTAAGAGTCGAGACCGAGTCCTTGCCAAGAAAATCCAAAGATCTTTCGCTCAAGCGAAGCTCTGCCAAAATTCCGACAAGGAAAAATTGGCAAGATCTTGACCCGGCATTGACTTCGATCTTGACTCACGCACGGCGTATGCAACGAAGTTGATGTGTGACCTTTATGTCGTCAGAAGCTTTTGCCCTTGGGCCAGTACCTATTATCTTCTCGAACATTATCGAAAAGTCAAAACGTCAATCGCGCAGCGAGAATTACGCCGAAATTTCTCAGTTAAAGGTGAAAGGCACGAGACTTTCCCGTATTGCCTTGACTATAATTCGCATCGCTCGTGCGTTAAAAGTTCCTATGACCCGCTAGACCCGTTAGGAGCGTTCTTCTCTCTCGGTAGGTGGGATCCGCGTGCCTATGGGACCCCCTCGCCGATTGTCCACCACTGGGAGGTCGAAATACGAGATGGAATACGAGGGGCTTATAGACGTAGTGACGGAACCCACTGATCCAGGATCTAGAGTAGTTGCGAAAAAGAAGGGCAATCCCCTTTTCCAACCAAATAGAAATAAATAAAAGACATTGTTTTAAGTAAACTTGAACAATTAACGGAATCATAATTGCATGGTCCTATCTCTGGAATCCCTAATCGCGACCTCCTTGGTCCGATCTCCGATTTTCCATCTCGACCCTTCGCGGTCAAATCCCTAATCGCGACCCCTTCGGTCCGATCTCCGATTTTCCATTTCGACCTTTCATGGTCAAATCCCTAATCGCGACCTCCTCGGTCCGATCTCCGATTTTCCATCTCGACCTTTCGCGGTCTAATCCCTAATCGCGACCCCCTCGGTCCGATCTCCGATTTTCCATCTCGACCTTTCATGGTCAAATCCCTAATCGCGACCTCCTCGGTTCGATCTCCGATTTTCCATCTCGACCTTTCGCGGTCTAATCCCTAATCGCGACCTTCTCGGTCCGATCTCCGATTTTCCATCTCGACCCTTCGCAGTCAAATCCCTAATCGCGGCCTCCTCGGTCCGATCTTCGATTTTTCATCTCGACCCTTCGCGGTCAAATCCCTAATCGCGACCTCCTCGATCCGATCTCTGATTTTCCATCTCGACCTTTCGCGGTCAAATCTCTAATCGCGACCTCCTCGGTCCAATCTCCTATTTCCTACCTCGACCTTTCGCGGTCAAATTTCTAATCGCGACCCCCTGGCCAGATCTCCGATTTTTGACCTCTACCTTCCAAGGTCCAATCTTTTCCGATCAATTAGACTTAGGAGAAAATGTGTTTTGAGCAAAATTTAAGCAAATAAGTGCATGTTACTTGAGCCTTCAGCCTAAACACTTACCTCCAAGCCTAAACACTTACCTCAGAGTCTAAACCTTGCTTTACCCCAGTCTAAACCTTGCCTGCCCCAGTCTAAAGCCTTGCCTATCTCTTTTCACGAGAGAGAAAGAAGTACGTGGGAATACGGGTCGGCGACTTTTCGGTGCGGAAACCTTAGGTTGGGACAGGTTCGACAGATCGTCGGTTTTGTCGGCTCGGAGAGTCGAATGGCGAGATTTGTGAGAAAGCTTGATGAGGTGCAGGGAAATTCGATGATTAGGAAGGAAGAGTTAGTCACTGGCTTTGGAAAATGCCCATGGGTTCATGAAGAAGCGGTTGTCCTTTGCTCATCGGTGCTCTCCGCCGCCCACGGGGTTCGGGTGACGGTTGAGGCAAAGCGGTTCTCGATCATGGTCGAAGATGAGACTCCGAAACTGATGGGTCTCAGTTCCTCCAAATCCTATAACCAATACCCTTCGTTATACAAATGCCCAATACGCTCCATCCTAAAGTCAATACCTTCCTCCTTCCACATATGATACCTTACCAAGGACTACTCCTCTTCAGTCCTTTCCAACATCCCAGGCCATCAGGGCTCCATCGCCCTCAGCTCCTCAGAACGGATCGGGTTTCATCACACCTGTTCCTCAGTTTCGGCGGTACACAGGTTTATGCTCGACTTCACATAATCAGTTTGAGCCATGTGGCTATGTTTTGAGACCCCTGTACCCGCCTGAATACGATCATGAGTGGCTAAAAGAAAATTCGGAGGCCTCAAGTTTTCAGTTGTCATCCACCAGACTTGATAAATTCACCCATCAGTTTCACTAGTCTGTGGCTGTGGTTCCCTCTATTGATAAGAGTCTTGTTGTGAGTTCCAGTAACTCGAATGTTCCCGTTGACCCCCATGTGGCAATATTGATAGAGCAAGTGAAACAGATGCAAGAAAAGCTTGATCTCATGATGAGTACCAGTACTCCCTCGACCCAAGATGTCAAACTAGGCAATGAAATGATTATGCCGTGCAAAATTCAAGTGCCCGAAGTGAGAGAATCCGATAGGACGACACACTCCAAGCAGCTTGCCCAATGTCAGTTCCAAGCTTGAGAAAGGCCTGAAGACACAACCAGCCAGTACTACGCCTTTCACTCAAAATCACAAGCACAACGCTGAATCCTCTCAAACAGATCCCCATATCCCTCAAAGTCCTCCCAGGTTCACTTCCTTTCATCAATATGCTCAGTCAACAAAGTTCGTCCCCGTGACTTTTCCGACCCATTTCTTTGGACAACTTGTTTCTGCTCCAGCTCCTCCATGGCCTCAAATCCCTCCGCTTCCACCAGTATCATGGGCACATAATGGAAGTCAGAAGTTAACAGAAAACGGAAAGCTCAAGTGTCTTGGCAGTCCAACCAGCGAAGAGTAGCTAGGCTAGGGGTTATCTATCCTTGAGCAAGATTAAAGAAAAGAATATAGTCTCTCAGTCAACCTTCGTAGGTTCTAGTACTTTCCTCTTTCAATCAAGTCCTCCTCGGACATTGTAATTAATCTTCAATCTTCTATAAAAGAGTCTTCTTCTTTTCTTGCTAGACTTAAGACATTATTTGCACACCTACATCACATTTAATGAAATGGTTTTATTTTATATGATCACTTGCATTGCTCAACAAATAATCTCTCGAAATAATTAACGTTCCGATTAATCAGTGTGAGAAAGTCAACCAATGCTCTCCCTATACACTTTTCCTTACCTCACAAAAGGCCTTCATCAAGCCATACGCCTCCCAAATCATGTCCTCATCGTCACCTTGACCAAGTCAACAACGGCGGCAACATCAAGGAACAACAAAAGGCCATTCAACTTCGAAAGATTGACCCTATGTCGACAACATCCTAGGAGTTTGCCTTTGCCCTCAGGTGCTTCAAAAAAAAAAAAAAAAAGAGCATGAGTGCAAAAGAGTAATACCCGGCTAGGCTAAAAACCCCGAAAAGGGACGGTCTAGGCAAAAACGAGGTTGCACATAAAAAGAAAAAAAAAAGCCAAGGACCCAGCACCGCCAATCAAAAACTTGACGGACAGGCAAAATCAAAGCTCGAAGAATAGATGTTGTCGATAATGATGGGGCGGTCGAAGCAAAGGCAGAAGCTTTTCATAAGCCTTTAGGTATATGCAAATCCTTTCTCCCCCAATGAAAGACGAGAATCAGAAGCAACCGTCCAAAAAATGACTTGGTCAAGGAATCATCCCGAGGCCCATGCCTCGTCATCCAACCTTCTCACCCGAGCCTTTCCATTAAAGGAACCACAAATCCCATTTTCCAAAACCAAACACAGTCCGGCCGCACCCGAACTACGGCGACCTGAGCTCCTCACAATGAGGGGAACGTAGGCAACCAGAAATGGTCCGGTCATAAGCACATCCAAATTCCCAAAAATCCGGTCTCATCAATGGCCTTTTCTCATAAACATATTCGAATCCCAGAAAATCCGGTCTCACCAATGGCCTTTCCCATAAGCATATTCAAATTTCAGAAAAATACGGTCTCATCAAATGACCTCTCCCATAGACACAGTCAGATCCAAGAAAACCCGGTCTCATCAATGACCTCCCTATACACAAACCTTTCTTTCACACCCAGCCAACCTTGATCCGCGACATCGGTTGACTTCCTCCTCATGATTAATAAGAATGTTTTTTCATATCGAGATTAGTGGTTGAATAACCCGAACATTAATAAAGGGTTTTAAGCAATCTTGTGATCATTGTAAATAAAACAAGTTTTCAGATGTCTTGACAAGTCTTCTCTTTCTACATCTTAGGAAAAATAGTGTTAAACACTGATTTTCTGTCAACAGGGGCTTCCATACACTTTTACAAACCCTTCTACGATTATACTCTCTCAAAAGAGTCAAACCCAAAGCAAGCTTTTGTGCCTACATCGAATAAGGCCATCAAGATAACACAAAATCGGGATCTATTCCCACCTTTCGAAAAATATGCCCCTGCATGTATATATCTTCCTAAAATTCTTCTCTTCGTCCACATCTTCTTAAGGTTGGTTGAGCGACTAAAGAAAATAAGGAAGTAAATATGAAAGGATAGGTTTTTCCCTCTCCTGCTACAATTCGCATTAGGGCTGCCTTGAAACTCTTCAAGGTTGGGGCTTTGCCAAGCCATTTCTTTAGACTGGGGCTTCTTTGGTCATTTTTGGGGTCCGTATCGGGTTCCTCACCGTGTCACAAGATGGATTCAGTCTTTGTCAAATTAAACTCAGGATCACTTTCGCAGTACCAATCATATGGGGATTTTTGCCAGGTCATCAGATTGGGACTTCACTAAGTCGCTTCTTCGTAACCTAAAACTTCGCCTACTCAGTTCATCCAACCGGGGCTTTGCCAATAAAAGGATATTTCCTTGCTTTAATAAGACATGGGGCTTTGCAGAAATTTTTTCCTTAGACCGGGGCTTCGATAAGTTGCATCCACCCCTCGAAGAGAGGTTTGGTCACTTCGACATCTGCTTTAGTCTTTGGTTGTAAAAGTCAGTCAGCATCAGCTTCAAATGCCAGAGTGTGAGAAAGGAACATTCATCGAGACCCGAGGTTTAAACCCAGTCTCAGCCCAAGAGGAAATTCTAGTCCACATTGATAACATCTCAGTAACCACAGCAGCAGCTCATTCCGCACCCAAGGGATACGACCCCATCTGCTTGAAACCCGTCTTAAACAATTTCCAAACACATTCCATATGTACATCCAGACCCAGTCCCTACCATGTTTCCAAGAAAAAAAATCACCCCTAGGCTCAAGTAACGTGCCGATTGCTAATGATAACATTTTCTTCCAAAAGCGCCTCCGTTACTTCCGTTATAACGAAATAACGCCAGGCGATAGTTTCCTAATTGTCAAAAATCCAACTTAAGCTACCTCTATCACAGATCGAGAAGTACGCTTAAGTTCTCCAAACTTAAGCTACCTCTATCACAGATTGAGAAGTATGCTCAAGTTTTCCAAACTTTAGCTACCCCTATCTCCTCGATAGTGACGTAAGCTTTAGTCAATTCAGGTGACAACCTCCAATAATTGTCAATCAGGTGACAACCTCCAGTAATTGTCAATCAGGTGACAACCTCCATTAATTGTCAAAACCTCAAGGATCCTAGACACTGTTCCTAACTATCTAGATGAGGCTTGAACTACGACCAAGGCTTGATTCCTCCGGGATACGTAGGTAGCCTTTCATAAAGGTCCAGCCATCCGACCACTTTGGTCACCCTTTTCTTTCACCATTCCTCAATGGTGCGTAAGCTTTGCATAAAAGTCCAACTATATGACCACATTGGTCACCCCCTTTTATTTGGCACATTCCTAGTAGGATCGGCCGTGTGACCTCCTAGGTCACCCCGTTTCCATCCTTATAGTAAGGGACCAGTATCTCTTTTGCCATGCCCGGCAAGATGCGCCATAGCCTACCAATCACCTCAGGAGAACATCGGGTGCGCAATCCCCGCAGTAAACATAGCACGGTATAAATATCTCATCTTTGTTTCTTGAAATCATTTCAAGTGAAAATAGGTCAAAACCTATCAATGTAGAACATGCATTTAGCATCACATTTCCTAGTTCAATCCATGTTCACATACAAATTCATGTTAACTCATTGCATTCTGGAAAATCAAGTTCCAATCAATTTCACCCAAATCAAAAAAATTTTAAACCTAGCAAAGGTTACGTACCACAGTTTTCTTCCCGACATCCGAGGTGTGTTCATTAAGCTGTGGATAGAAATCCCCTCTTTGAGCTTGCGGGATGAATGGCCTTTGGTTCCTCTGAACCCCCTTCAGTCGAGTAGCCAACACGGCGTGTTGTGGAGCCCTCTTGGTAGGACGTGTTCTAGGAGGCATTTCTCCAACTGAATCGGACTCGAAATGTTTGGTTTCTCTCGATTCCTCTCAATTTCTCTCCGATGGCTACTCCCTCCCGTTTCTCGTTTTCGTCTCCCTCTCAATTTCAATTTTGATTAAGTTTCAAATGACGATTTGTGCAAATTTTTAAAGAGTGCATCATTCACATGGCTTCTTATGTCGCATTTGACATACTTAGCCTATGTGGCTGGTTTTTACAATTTTGCCCCTGAAGGCTCAATTTTACAATTTCATCCCTCATAGGCCTGTTTTACCCTTTGTGCCCCTGACATTTCCAATCATATCAATCCAGTTTTCCCTCCAGTGCCCCCGTGGCCTATTTTACAAATTTACCCCTGTGGCTCATTTTATTTGCCCCTGGCATTTTCAATTCTACTCTCAAATAATTAAATTATCGGGTACGTCCCATTTCTTTACAAAAATTATCGGGTCCTTCCCACTTCTTTACAAAATCCATTCTTTCTCGCGATCTCCGTTATTCCAGAATGAAGGAATAACATTTCGCTCTCTCGCGATCTCCGTTATTCCAGAATGAAGGAATAACATTTCGCTCTCTTTCGATCTCCGTTATTCCAGGATGAAGGAATAACATTTCGACCTCTCTCGCGATCTCCGTTATTCCAGAATGAAGGAATAACATTTCGCTCTCTCGCGATCTCCGTTATTCCAGAATGAAGGAATAACATTTCGCTCACTTTCGATCTCCGTTATTCCAGGATGAAGGAATAACATTTAGACCTCTCTCGCGATCTCCGTTATTCCAGAATGAAGGAATAACATTTCGCTCTCTCGCGATCTCCGTTATTCCAGAATGAAGGAATAACATTTCGCTCTCTTTCGATCTCCGTTATTTCAGAATGAAGGAATAACATTAAGCTCTCTCGCGATCTCCGCTATTCTCGAACGTAGGAATAACATTTCGCTCTCTCGCGATCTCCGTTATTCCAGAATGAAGGAATAACATTTCGCTCTCTTTCGATCTCCGTTATTCCAGGATGAAGGAATAACATTTCGACCTCTCTCGCGATCTCCGTTATTCCAGGATGAAGGAATAACATTTCGACCTCTCTCGCGATCTCCGTTATTCCAGAATGAAGGAATAACATTTCGCTCTCTTTCGATCTCCGTTATTCCAGGATGAAGGAATAACATTTCGACCTCTCTCGCGATCTCCGTTATTCCAGAATGAAGGAATAACATTTCGCTCTCTCGCGATCTCAGATTATTCGGAATGAAGGAATAACATTTCGACTCAGTAAAAGCTTGAACTACGATCAAGGCTTGATTCCTCCGGGATACGTAGGTAGCCTTTCATAAAAGGTCCAGCCATCCGACCGCAGTGGTCACCTTATGCCATCATCGCTCCTCAGTGGTGAGGTAGCCTTTCATAAAAGGTCCAGCCATCCGACCGCAATGGTCACCCTATGCCATCATCGCTCCTCAGTGGTGAGGCAGCCTTTCATAAAGGTCCAGCCATCAGACCACATTGGTCACCTCTTTGTCATTCATCACTCCTCAGTGGTGAAGTAGCCCTCATAGAGGTCCAGATATCCGACCTCATCGTTCACCTCTAGCATATCCCCAGTAGGATCAATCGCCTGACCTCCTAGGTCACTTTCTCTTCTATTTTTCCCAGCAAGAGACCAGCTTCTCTTCGCTATTCCCCTGCGGATCTTTTCTGAACTACGGCCTGGCTTGATTCCTCCGGGATACATAGGTAGCCTTCCAAAGGTTCAGCCACTCGACCACCTTGGTCACCCAATCCGTCTCGGCATTCGCCAGATCGGATCCTTTTCTATCGATAACCCCACTCGCCCTGCAAGTGACGTTGCCGAGGGGCTTCTGTAAGTACCCAAATCTGGCTCATGCCTTCCGGTTAATTTTCCCGGCAATTCCCGGACTTTCCTAAAGTCAGGAGCAATTCCGAAGCTGTTCCGAACCTTCGAGGAATGAAGGGATTTCTAAATTAAAAGGCACGTTTTAATTGAATTTGGCATCCTTCTAGAAGTGACACCTTGCATGATTCTAGAAACATGCTGAGTCACACAGGATAATGCCGCACGGCTGCATTAGCCAAGGACCTCTAGCCGCACGGCTTCATTAGCCTTATCCAGAATGCCTATAAATAGAGCCCTCCTCTACCCATTTAATAACAACACAATCAGAGAATTACCAGCATAAAAACTCTCTCAAATACTCCACAAAGATCAGGAAGTTTAAGGTGCCAAGAAGCCACCCCCCTCCTCCTTGAAGCCTCCAAAAGTTGGTCCCTCCGTTAGGCAAAACCCCAAGAAGAAGAGGTCACCACCATTGGTAATCTCTCACTCCCTTACCTTGCATTATACTTGCTCTATGTGATTTAATTGCTCATTGCATTCATATATTGTCATTATCTTGCTTGGGAATTGACATTTATCATTAAAGATCCTATCTTTGTCATATCCCCCTCCCCCTTTTGCATCCTTTGCATGAAATAAACATCACTTGCTATTAAAAATGTAATCTTTATATTTTGCACCCAAAAATCCCTTTTTTATAAAAATGCCATCTTTATGCATCCTTTGCTCATAAAAATGCAATCTTTCCATTCAAAAATGCATCATTTGCATATAAAAATCCTATCTTGCATCCTTTGCATCTAAAACCCATCTTTATGCATCCTTTGCATCAAAGATCATCTTTTTATCATCAAATTAGCATCCTTTGCATATTAAATACTATTTTTCACCATAAAAATGCATCCTTTGCATAAAAATTATGTCTTTATATAAAAATGCATCCTTTGCAATCAAAAGCATCCTTTGCAATCCCAAAAATGTCATTTTTTCACTAAAAATGTCATTTTTACATGCATTCCCCCATGTCCCCATTAGCAACCTTCAGAACGGACCGGTGTAAAGATCCTATATTTACATCGTTTTTTCCATTAAAGGTGCCACAATCTCTTTAGAAAGGGATAAAACCTTGAACCTATATCTCCGATTATCACTTAAGACGAGCATGAAGCATCTATATAAGCTCAATCGTCTTAAGGTGTAGGATTGATGGGCTAAGGTCACTCCTTTCCTAAAGAACCTCATTTTGAACTATAAAAGAGAGTCTTTCTCTCGATCACGCAAGTCCCGAGGTTAAAAAGCGATGATCACAAGTCCAAGATGAGGACGGGATCAAAATCCCGAATACATAAAATTCAAGAAATCCCGAGCGACAACCAACAAATGGTTTGTACGTCCGGAAGACAACTTGGGACATTCCCTCCCCTTTTATTCAAACACATGCATACAAGAAAGCACGCAAGCAAGCACGATAAACGGAATCTAGGGAGACTTGCTACGGCAAGGCACCTTGGGTGAACAACGATCCGTTCTTCCCAAGGGGTAACTTAACCTCCGAACCCATAAAAACCTTTTTTTCAAAGTTTTGAGGAAATCAAAATGGCGTGGCGACTCCGTTTTTCAAATTAAACCGAATGTTTTCAAACTCGCGTGAATCCAACAAAAACTAAATTTGGGCACACATTCACAGTCCCCGAAGTGATAGTTGACTGGGAGAAGGTTGAACTGATGGATCCCTAACAAACTAGTGAGGATCGGGCACGGGGTTAGAGGATGCGAGCGATCCTTTAGATGTTCTCCCCGAACACCATTTTTCTGAAGCGCCCAGGGGCCCCTGGTGTGCCTATGGTCGAATTGAGTAGCAGTGAGGAGCTTGACCCTCTGGAGAGTGAGATGACCGGAGGTGGGGAGAGTGAGCCCGAGGTGGCCTCTGCTCGTGGTACATCCACCGGTCTCTTTGGCTCGACGAGCACGGAGACCGAGGATGATGAACGCGAGGAAGGAGACCGGATGGCTGCAGGCACCTCTATGAAGGCAACATAAATTGTTGATGCCTTCGAGGAGGATTCTGAGGAGGAGGTCTCTGCTCAAGGTAGAGGCAAGAGACCTTCTGCTGAGGCAAATCCTGGCCGAGGCCGTAAGAGGAAAGCCAAGGAAGTGGCTACCCTAGACTGGGAAGAGGAGATATACACCCTCTATGGCGTTGACCCCAAGCAATTCCGTGTCCGCACACTTAGCCACGTTAAGCTGCGGCCAGCGACTGTAGCAGATGTCCGCGAGGATAATAGGGCATGTATTTTCTATGGGGCTCAGTTCGAGAATGGCCTAAGACTTCCCCTTGATCCCTTCATGTATTTTTTCTTGAATTTCAACCGCTGTCTTCCCATGCACCTGACTCCCAATGCCATTAGAGCCCTTGTCTCGTTTATAACTGTTTGCATGGTTTTGGGCTACGAACCCTCCCTTTCTGGGCTTTATGCCTATTACCAGAACCAGATTAGTAATGGCAACCTGGATTTGAAGGCTAAGAACAACTCTCCCCGGACCTTCTTTGCCCCTTCAAACAAATTTGACCAATGGAACCAGAAGAATATTTTGGTCATTGAGTCTAGGTTTGGCTGGGCTTTTCCCAAACCTTCCAATCCTGTCCCGATGAAGGTGGCCGCTTCTTCATATCCTAACCCAGCTGCGTCTGAGGCCCTGCGCATTGCTCTGGAGACCCATTTGGCCAAGTATATTACCAACGAGGTGCAGCCCGTTTATGACGTGGGCGCGATAGTTGACTATGAGCCCTTGTTGATCTACTCAGGGGTGGGCCCCCGGAGGGAGGGTAGCTACTATGCCCCCAGAGTAGCAATAGGGCCCCAGCCTCGTGACCCTGATTGGAGGGTGCATGAATTTTATCATTTTGAGGCCGACTGTAAAACTTGCATGCAGGGTGCCGAATGCGAGCCTCCAGAACTGATTGGTCTCTATTCTGCTCCTTGAGAAAGCTGTTTGTTTGTCTTGCTTTTACTTTCTCGAACTCGCTTGTAATCTAATCGATCCCTTTTCTTTTCGAGTAGACCCCAGGAGTATAACTTCGATGGTCCCAGCGCCACTTGGTGAAGGCCCGGAATATGCGGGCACAACAAAAAGATGTCGCGAAGAGGCAAGCTGCCCTGGGCGTGGCAGCGGGCAAGGATGCCACTCTGCCCGTGGCCAACAGGAAGACTGGCTCAACCCTAGCCGCCCCCAAGTGATTCTTACTACAAAGGATCTGCCTCCACCCCCATGGGTCCTCCCGGCATCAGCATTCGTGGCTCCCGCTCTCTGGCCGCACTAACTCCCGGGTCGAACCATTTTATCCGGGCACCATCGGGAAGCTTGATCCATGAAGAGTGCGATAGGGAGGCGACTTGGGGCTTAAGGAGAGGCCCTCAAAATCTCATAGGGGAGGGGGCACACATGCCCAATCCTCCACTACCATTACCCCGATCTCTTCCTCTGCTCCCCTCAGAGGGGGGACTATTTGCTCAAATTCTTACCCTGTGGCTTCCCTCAGCACCCGCGAGGAGGCACTGGCCATCAGGAAGAAATTAGAGGGGGTGCCCGCTATCACAGGGGTTGATCTTATACGCCGGGTCGTGGCGAACAATTCGTTGCGGGGATTTGCCTCTTACGAAGCTAGGTTTTTACTCCCCGGATTTCTATAAGAATATAGTTATGAAGGAGAATCCATCTGCCCTGATGGGGGATATAGGCCTTGCGCTTACTGAGGCTTGGACCTGTCCATCCTTTTATCTCAACACTTGGGTTTGGTGATTTTTTCTGACTATTTCTTTCTCCTCGCAGGCGGGCAATAAAGTATTGTGGTTACGAGAATGCACCGACGGGATGGCTTCCGAGCTTGACGGGCAGACCAAGATTTTAGCGGACAAGCTCCGCAAGCCGCCCGATGCGAGGAGAAGGTGAAGACCTTGTCCGCCGCTCTTTGCGAGAGGGAGACCACCCTTACAGAAGGAGGCGGGATTTGAGGGACTTCTCAGGCCGGACTGATCGAGGTTGAGAAGAAGGTGGAGCAGGCCCAGGGGGAGCGGAATGAGCTCCGCGGGCACAAGATCTCTCTGGAGCAGAGGAGTGCTGAGCTCTCCAAGAGGCTGGAGGCTTCCAAGTCGTCAATCTTGACTTTGGAGGCCAAGGTAGATGAGCTCTCCGATCAGCTGCTGCCCCTAAGGCAGTTTGAGTTGGAGAGGGAGTTTATGCTACTTGCCGCTTGCAAGGAGGCAGTGGAGGAGTTTAAAAACTCCGAGGAGTAAAAAGATATCCTTGCCTCCGAAGGCTTCTCCCAGTACGAGGCCGCTTGCCAAACGCAGATACGGAATCTTGCTGCTACGGGCAAGTTCTCAGCTCAGCAGTTGGCCTTAATAGGCTCACTGATTGCTACTGATGTTGTGTGCCTGCCCGGGAATGCACTAGTCCCTCTGTTCGAGGATGAGGTCAAGAACTTGGAGTTGTCGGTGGCGGCCTCCACGCCTCTGTGGCCGAGGTCGCTGCCGCGGCCTCATTGGTGACATGGATGCACTGAGGTTTAGGGATGAGAAGATTTCCTACAAGGAGGCTGTTGCTCGCGTTCTCCCTAATGGGCCGGCAATCAGCAAACTCTTTCCCTCGCGGCCAGCTCCTATCCCCGTCTCCACGGATCCAATCATCTCTCCGGTCATCACTGACCTGACCGTGGATACCAACCTTCCTTCTCCAACACCGGCCTCAGAAGCGGCCAAGGATAGCGCGGCCACAGATACTGCTAGTGACGCTCCCAAGGACCCAGCTCCCCTAGCTTAGGATTTTCTTTTTGTTTTTGTTGTAATAGATTGGTAGGACATTAGTAATTATTTTCACCTATTAATAGAGGTATTCTTTTCTTAATTGCTTGTCCTTCTAGGCTGTTTTGAGTTTTGGAAATACTTGAGTACCCTGGTACTTGCATTCTTGCTTTTCCTTTTTCCCGCGTTTTTGACTTGGAACAATTAAATTTTATACTCTCTTCCGCGGTCAGAGGCTTAATAGGCCTTCTGCCCACGTTTTTGAGTTTTCCTAACTCTGTTTTCAAAATCTCTTGGATTTTTTGTGAGAGTCAGCCCTATTTCACTATGATCGTGTTTGTTTGGCCTTGTGCAAACTTTGAGGCCTTAACCCCGTTTGTCAGTTTGGCTTGTTTAAACTCCTTTGATCACTCCCATCCATTTACACTTATGTTCCGAACTTGCGATCCGTGGTGTAAGTTAAAATCGCCAAGGCAAGCTACTTTCATAGGGCATGTAGAGGGTGGCCATGAGGCGATAGTCTACGCAACAGTAGGTAGGAGCGTATTGGCCCATTAACCTACCGTCATCTGTATCCACGATTGGTGGTTCACGCGGTTTGACCCTTTATTCAAAACCTTCCTGAGTTTTTTTTTTTTTTTTTTTTTTGTGAGGGTCTTGTGGCGATCATGTAAGTGGGCTCATATGTTGGCCTTTGTCACATACAGGCATGCGAGTAACGGCCCTAAAAAGGGCCTTCGTGCATTTAGTAGGTCCGGACTTTGGCCTTTGTCCCCACTTGCATCTATATCCACTTTTTCTTGGTGGTATCACGCGGAAAGGACAAAGTATCTTGTCTGCGATCGAGTACGGGCGTAATGGCCTTTGTACACATATAGGCATGCGGATCGCAGTGGATCTTTGCGCATCAGTAGGTAGGGGCTCATATGTTGGCCCTAGAACCCACTGGCATCCATTTGCGGGCATCCACCTCAGCTTTTTAGGCTGGTGGGAATAGTGCTACAACCTTTTTGCACAAAAATTTTTGCATGAAAATTGATTCAATACTCATACATATAGCCCCTCTATTCTCCCTTAAAAAATTACAAAGATTCAAAAGAAGTACTTTCTAAGGTGATTGATATTTCACGCGTGCTTGAGCTCTTTTCCTTCCTCTGTCCGCAATATGTAGGTACCCTCCTTGATTATTTGGGTTACCTCATACGGACCTTCCCATTTCGGGGAGAGTTTGTTGAAACCAGTTTGGGTCCCTTGGACCTCCACATTTCTGAGTACCCAATCTCCAACTGAAAAACTTCTCCTATTCACTCTTTTATCATGGTGCTTCTTCGCCTTTTGCTTGTAGTTCACCATTTTTTCATTTGCCTGCATTCTCTTTCCTTCGATATCGTCCAGGTCACACCTTCTGTTAGCCTCGTTTTGAGATTCATCGAAGTATGTGACTCTCTACGAGGGTAGGGCTACCTCAACAGGAGCCATTGCCTCGGCCCGTACGTGAGCGAAGGGAGTTTCTCCCGTTGAATTTACGATCGTCGTGCGAGACAACCCATAATGCGGTGCAGGCTCGTCCAACCATCGTCCTCCTCGTCCTCCAAATTTTTCTTTAGGGCGGTCGGGACTAGCTTGTTCGCGGCCTCGGCATTGGCCGTTCCCACAGGGATATGCAAGCTGCGGACTGGCGATGTTGTACCTTCATTCTCATACATTCAGCAGTGAATTTTGCAGAGAACTGAGTGCCATTGTCCGAAATTATTTCTCGGGGAACCCCAAATCGGCAATAGATGTGATCGTGGATAAAATTGATAGTATTCTCCTCGGAGATAGTGGCTAAGCCCTTTGCTTCCGTCCACTTGGTAAAATAATCCACGGCCACAACGGCATACTTAATGCTTCCTCGAGCAGTTGGGAATGGTCCAATCAGATCAATCCCCCACGTATCAAACGGCCACGATGGTACAACCAAAGTTGGCTCTGTTGATGGTAGTCTAGGGATGTCCGCAAATCGCTGGCACTTATCACACTTTCTTACGTACTCCTACGCATCTCTTCTCATCGTAGGCCACCAAAATCCTTGGAATTTGATTTTGTCCGAGAGAGTACGAGCACCGGGATGTCCGCCACAAACTCCTTCATGAACCTCATAGAGTAAGTTGGTGGTCATGTGAGTTTTGACGCATCTTAGCAAAGGCTTGGTGAATGATCGTCGAAAAAGTACTCCATCCAGGATGAGGTATTTCGCGGACACCTTTCCAATGGCTCTAGCCCTTGCTGGATCCTCGGGGAGGGTTTTCTTTTCGATGTAATCCTTGATCTCATCTACCCAGTCCACTTACTTGATCCTCAATATTGTTTATACGGGTCGATCTATAGCGAGGTCTCTCAGTGAATTCTATCAGCAATCCGTCTCCAAGTCTATGACTTCTTGATCGGTTATTACGGAGAGGAGGTCGACCTCAGTGTTATCTTCTCTCATGACTTGGTTCGGCTCATAGTAGGTGAAATTTTTGATGAAGGTTTTTGCCCGGACCGCGATCTTGAGTTAGCATTTGGGTTGATCGTGTCATACTCCCCCTTAATTTGATTTACTATGAGCTGAGAGTCACTATTGATCTCAATATTATGAACTCCCAAGTCTTTTTCCAATTCCATGCCTGCTATAATCGCCTCATACTCAGCCTGATTGTTCGAAGCTTCAAATTTGAATCTCAAGGCTCTTTTGAATTTCTCCCCGCAGGGGGCGATCAAGAGTATGCCCGCTCCACTAATTAACTTGCTCGCTGAGCCGTCCGCGAATAAAGTCCATACTTCTTCTGGACGCTCCTTGTGCTGTATAATCTCAGTGTCCGAGCTATCCTAGGCTTCCTCTGACTCTGCCCGCTTTCTTTTCCCAAGGTCGTTGTCCGCTAGTTTAAATGACGATTCTGCCACAAAATCAGCTAAGGCCTGCGCTTTGATTGTCCTTCTCGGGGAGTAGGTGATCTGGAACTCAGTGAGCTCGATAGACCAAGCTAGCATTCTCCTCGAGGACTCTGGTTTATGTAAAACCTTTCTAAGTGGGGCCTCAGTGAGTACAGTTATAGGATGTGCAGAAAAGTAGGCTCTTAATTTTCGAGCAGATACAAGCAAGGCGTAAGCTAATTTTTCTATACTTAAATAACGCCCTTCTACGGCGGACAGTGCCTTAGATACATAATAAACTGGTTTTGGGGAGTTACTATCCTCCCTGACAAGAACGGCGGCTCTTGCCGGTCGATGCTTGCTAAAAACAGAAAAAGTTCTTCCCAGGGCATGAAATCTTTGAGTAGAGGGGGCTGCCCGAGGTATCTCTTCACTTCTTCAAAAGCTTGACGGAAGTCTTGACTCCATGCAAATTCATCATCTTTCTTCCCCCCCCCTTTTAGAGTTTTAAAGAAGGGGAGGCATCTCTCTGCTGACCGCGAGATAAAGCGGCCAAGTGCGGTGATGCGTCCGTTTAATTTTTGGACATCCTTCACGCAGGCAGGAGGCCTCATGTCTAACAGCGCTTGAATTTTCTCGGGATTGGCTTCAATTCCCCGCTGGTTGACCATGAATCCAAGGAACTTGCCCGCTTTCACCCCAAATGCACATTTTAGGGGGTTCAGTTTCATGTTATTGCGGCGCAAGTTTGAGAAGGTTTCCTCCACGTCGAGCTCGTGGGAGTTTTCTCTTGTCTTTATAACCATGTCATCGATGTAGGCTTCAAGGTTTTACGCCGGTTGGTTCTTAAAGACAATGTTGACCATTTCGGCGAGTAGGTGGCTCCTGCATTTTTCGGCCAGAAGGGCATCATGGTATAACAATATGTCTTGCCGCGACGATGAAAGCTACGGAGCGGACATCTTCGGGAGCCATTTGGATCGATGGTAGCCGGAGTAGGCGTCTATGAAGCTTAATACTCGGTGACCGGCTATGGAATCCACCAATCTGTCTATGCGAGGAAGAGGAAGCAATCCTTGGGGCATGCTTTGTTGAGATCGGTGAAATCAACACACATCCTCCACTTGTCGTTGGCCTTTTTGACCATGACCACATTTGCAAGCCATTTGGGGTAGGAGATTTCCTTAATTATCTCCGCTTTGAGCAACTTTTCAACCTCTTCCTTGATTGCTATCTTCTTCTCCGGGGAGAAGTACCTTGATTTTTGGTGGATGTTTTTGAAGGATGGGTCATCATTGATTTTATGGAGGATCACGTCCTCGCTGATTCCCTGCATATCCTCCACCCTCCATGCGAACACATCACAATTTACTCGAAGGAACTCGATAAGGATCCTTCTCTCCTCGGGGTGAATATCCAGCCCGACCTTAACAGTTTGCTCAGGGAAGTGGAAGTTGATAACCACCTCCTCGAGCTCGTCGTTAGGTCGAAGGTCGCTGATTTCACGATTATGCAAGGAGTCAATGACAATGGTTGGGGGGTTGGCACAGGCTCGGTCAGTCTTTGCCATGGAATATATGACTTCGCGGTCAGTCTTTCCTTCAATTCCCCTATCAATATAACCTCCCTCAATAGGGGCCAACTGTTTGGACCTTCTGCTCGTCTTGAGCCCCACCTTTGTGGTATGGAAAGAAAGCATGCCAATAGAAATGGGTACCGGAACAAGTTCATGGGCTTTCCCCTTTTTTGATTTGTCCTCGCCCTCTTTCTGCGGGCAGGATGTCTGGCCTTTCTCTACTTTCCGCTTCTTCTCTAGTGCTCAGAGGAATCTCCCGGGTTGGTTCTTAATTGTGGCAACCCCGTCCGGGGTGTTAAATTTCACCATTTGGTGGGGAACGGAAGCGACTATTCCCAATTCGGCTGGCGAGTTACGCCGAGAATGGCATTGTATTGGGAAGAAAGATCGACGACCATGAAAGTAATTTTGGTCGTCTTCTGCATGGGCTTTTCCCCAATAGTCACTTCAAACGCTATCGTCCCCTTTACCCCCACAGAGTGATTGGTGAACCCCTCGAGCATGCCGCATATGGAGTCGAGTTAGCCTCGGTCATCCCTCATGCCTACCAAAGTATGGTAGTAGAGTATATCCACGGCCGCGCTGTGTCTATTAAAACTCGGCCAATGTTCGCCCTGTTGATTTTTCATTCGATGGTGAGGGGTTGGGTAGAATGAAAGAGGGAGGAGGCAAGTTCACTCCTTTTAAACCCCAACTTCTTGCTCCTCCTCGGGAGCCATTGGAGGGATCAAGAAAACCTTCTATAAGGTTCAAATGCGGAGGGGAGACATGTTTGTTGGATGGAGGCTCCTCTCAATGAAGTTAATTTCATAGTCACCCAACTCGTCATCGTAGTTGTCTCTCTCAACCCTCTCGGGACCACGGGGTGCTCGTGTCCGCTGTTGATTATTGTTATTGGTGGCATTGTTATGGCCCTTAATCCACTTTGTTAGTTCCCCATCATTGATCCTCTGCTGAATAATTCGCTTCAACTAGAAGAAGTCCTCAGTTCCGCGCCCGTGGTCGTTATGATATTCACAGAATTTGGCCCTACTCCTTTCGTTTGGTTTCCGAATCATCGGGGGAGGAGGGGGAAATTCTGAGGCTCTCATGATTACTGCCCGCGGCAAGGTGAGTGGGGTATAAGCTGTTTCCTCCACCACTTTTCGGAGCTTATCTGACCCCCGGCCTCGGTTCTTTCCCTGGCTATTTCCGCGGGCAGGTTCCTGGCTTGTGTCCTGGACTTGGCTAATTATCTCCTTTGCAGGGACGCGGGTAGGGGCCATATTGGGTTCCTCGGTGAAGCGTGGCGAGGCCCTCTCATACATTTCCTCCACGCTCTTAGGCCGGTTGGAGGCAAAATTCATCTTGAGGTATGAGGAGGTAAGACCGCCCTCGAAGCAGAGCCGGATATCACCTTCTTCCAAATCCACAATCTGCTCGCTCATTTTTCGGAACCGAGAGATGTAGCTTTTGGTGGTCTCGTTATCAGCCTGCTTGACTCGGACAAGATCTATCTTTGGTCTAGCGGGCTCGCCTACCTCGACAAAGGCATTCAGGAAGAGGTGAAGCGAACCGGTTGTAGGTTTTGATGGACACAGGCTTGAGGGCCGGCATCCGGGATAAGGCCTTGCCCGTGAAAGTTGCAGCCCGAGGCTTTGCACATCACGGACTCGTCCGAGGGAGAATAGGGCCATCTGTCCCTCAAACCGTCCCATATGGCTTTTGGCATTTTTAGAGCCATCGTATGTCTCCATCTCGGGGGGCTTGCCCTTTTGAATGGGTGCCTGAGCAATCTTGTCGCTGAAGGCATCCATGGTGCGGCCACACCTTTGTGCTGCTTTTTGGTGGGTCTCCCACATCTCGTGCATAAATTTGACAAATTCAGGGGTCTGATCGTCAACCTTACATTTTTAGCACGCGGAGTCACGGCCTTCTCCACGGCCGCGGCCGGAGTCCGGCTTGGGACTTCGCGTGGCGATTTGATTGCGCTCTTCCCCACCTCCTCGCTATCATCCACTTGGCTACACCGCGTCCGGGCACCCGTATCGCGGCTTGAGGTTGGTTCATCCCATTTTGCCCCCCTAGTTTGACTAGCAAACTTGAGTTAGCATGAGCTCGTTGGGAGAACCTTTGGGACCCTCGAGGGAGGGGTATTCCGCCATTTCGCCTCCATCTCAAACATCTCCATCGTCGGGCGTCGTTGAGGCCGTGGCCTCTGCAGAATTCTAGTTTGGACTTGGCGGCCGGGATCTCCTACCTCCTCGAGATCTCGCTCGGGGAGAGAGGAGTGTTAGGGGAGTGCGCTTTTTATAGGATTGTGGGGAGTTCTTGGGCCGGTGTTTAGGAGAGCTTGGGCTTTTCTCGGGCTTCATCCGTCAGCTTTGTGTATAACCTTTGAGCGGGGAGAAGGTGTTTTGGCCTTGAGAACGGGCTCCCATCCCGTTAAAAACGAGAGGTAGTGGGTCTATCCTTATTGACATTGGAAGGGGACGCATGGTCATCCCTCTCAATGGTCAAATGATTGACATTCTCGAAGGTCCTAGACATTTTGAAAAAGAAAATGATTGAAAAGAAGAGCCTTTTGACGGTTGTTTAGAACACGAGGTGTCTCAGAAAACAAAGAATTTACGAGAAACAAAATGAAAAGGTTCTCGACAAATGGAACCACTGATGACGCCAAGCTTTTTCGGGGTCGAACGATTGTATGGATATCCGGCAGATATTTTTAGTGATTGGATGTACCTATAACACAACACAAATGAAGCACCGATTAAGGTCAAAGTCGATGTTACTCAACTCGGGCCCTCGACCTCGGGTGCGAGAGTAAGAATATCGAGAAATAAGGCTTGGAATGCCTTGAATGTGTGTGAGTGTTTAGTGGTTTGAGAGTAATATGGCTTAAGTGTATATTTGGAACTTACCTTGTCCAAGGGACAAAGGTCTTCTATTTATAGCAATATGGAGCCGCTTGCCGACGTAAGCCACGAGGTCGGCCACAGGGGCACTTTGGTATTTCGATCGCATACACGTGTCCGCATCGATTGGGTCCCGTCGGGGAAGGAGGATCCCCCGTCGAGGGGATGTCGCTGATGTGGACAGGAGCCG